>CABHPP010144180.1:25936-36963 GCA_902168425.1 Peromyscus attwateri | reverse complement strand
TCGTGGCTGAACTCAGGTCATCAGGCTTAGCAGTCAGCATTTTTACCTGCTGAGCCTGTGCATCAGCCCTAGGAAATGAAGTTTTCACCTGAGCTTTACCTGAGAGCCAGCAACCTGAGAAGACCAGACTAGGCTCCTGAAGGCCTGTCTTCTTCCCATCCTTACCAGCAGATTATTTAGGGAGGGGAAACCAAGGCTGCCAGTCAATCCACAGTTTAGTCCTACCTCTCTGGCCGAAAGGCTGGCTTTGTGACTCAGATTCTGCTTTTCCTTCATTACCATCTCTCTGTAAAAGGACAGCAAGGTGGTACTCACACAAAGGCTACCAAGTCCCACACCAAGGCTACCAAGTCTCACACCAAGACTACCAAGTCCCACACCAAGACTACCAAGTCCCACACCAAGGCTACCAAGTCCCACACCAAGGCTACCAAGTCTCACACCAAGGCTACCAAGTCTTACATTTCTCCTGAATGGCCATTTGGGCAGCATCTAGACTTAGGCTAGCTCAGAACACACAAGCCAGTGTGTGTACGATTCTTTTCTACAGAATAAAATATGAATGTGCTCTTTAAAACATTAAATGTTTATGTATATATTCATCTCTGTGTGTGTGTGTGTGTGTCACATGTGTGCAGGGGCCCGTGGAGGCCAGAAGAGGATGCTGAATCCCTTGAAAAGGTTGTGAGCCATCTGTCTTGGGTGCTGGGAACTGAACTCAAGTCCTCTGGAAGAGTAGCAATATCCTTAACGACCAGGCCATCTCTCCAGCTCCCCAGAGGTACCCATACAGACTCTAAAGTGTGTCATCAATATGACCAGGAGTTTCATTCTGCTGCTTAACTTTTATCTATCCCCTTCCCCCCCACCCCCTTTTTGACACAGGATCCCTCTACAGAGCCTGGGATGGCTTTAGCTCCCTGTCCTTCCTTTACTCCCAACCACTGCAGTCACAGGCATATGCCACCACACTTGGCTCTATATTTCTTTATAAATGAACTAATTAACCCTTGCTCACTTATTTCCACATTTGATTTACTGATAATTGGTATGTGTCTTAGGGTTTTTATTGCTGTGAAGAGACACCATGACCACGGCAACTCTTATAAAGAACATTTAATTGAGGGGGCTTACAGTTTCAGAGGTTCATTCCATTATGATATGATGGGGAGCATGGCTGCGTGCAGGCAGATGCGGTGCTGGAGCTGAGAGTGCTACATCTTGCAGGCAACAAGAAATCAACTGGTTTAGCCGGGCGGTGGTGGCACACGCCTTTAATCCCAGCACTCAGGAGGCAGAGCCAGGGGGATCTTTGTGAGTTCGAGGCCAGCCTGGTCTACAGAGCGAGATCCAGGAAAGGCGCAAAGCTACACAGAGAAACCCTGTCTCGAAATACCAAAAAAAAAAAAAAAGAAATCAACTGATAGTCACACTGAGGGAAGCTTGAGGAAAACAAACCTCAAAGCCCACCCCCAGTGACACACTTCCTCCAACAAGGCCACACCTCCTGGTAATGCCACTCCTTTTGGGGGCCATTTTCTTTCAAACCACCACAGTAAGTATATTAGTACGTGGATGTGTGTGTGTGTGTGTGTGTGTGTGTGTGTGTGTGTTCACATGCACTGTGTGCCAGTGTGTATGTGGAAGTCAAAGGATAATCTTGTAGAGTCTGCTCTCCTCTTTCACCTTCATGGGGGTGCAAAGGATAAAACTCAGGTCCTTTCTGGGTGGTGGTGGTGGTGGTGGTGGCGGCGGCGGCGGCGGAGGCGGCACATGCCTTTAATCCCAGCACTTGGGAGACAGAGGCAGGCAGATCTCTGAGTTCAATGCCAGCCTGGTCTACAGAGTGAGTTCTAGAACAGTCAAGGCTACACAGAGAAACCTTGTCTTGAAAACAAACAAACAAAAAACCCAAACAACAACAACAACAACAACAAAACCAGAACAAAAAGCCAAACTCAGGTCATCACGAGGCTTGTGTGGTAAGCGCTTTATGCACTGAGCCGTCTTCCACGCCCTGCTTCCTTATTTTTAACTGGACACATTTCTGCCTTGTTATGCTCTGCTCTGTGTCCTTTCCCACTCAGCCCCAGGTTTGTTTTCTTCCATATGCAGGATGGATCACTGAGATTTTGTCTCTCTTTAATAGTCTCCCTGAGAATATTAACATACACACTAACAAGACTCAGCCAACACTCTGTGATACACACATTGACCTCCCCTACACACACACACACACACACACACACACACACACACACACACACACCCATCTTTTTAGGACTCAGGGCCCTCTAAGAACAGAAACGTATGTGTGTGTGTGTGTGTGTGTGTGTGTGTGTGTGTGTGTGTGTGTGTGTGAAATGTCACTCATGCAACCTTTCCAAATCTCGGTTTCCTCATTTATGAAATGAAAGCCAACAATACCATCCCTAGCAAGATGCTTTGATGATGTGGGGAGGACAGCAAAGTGATGACGCGGTGTACATAAAACATTTGTTGTTGCTTTTGAAAAGGTCTGGCCTTCATTCTCAGCTCCTGGGAGACAGTCCAGTACGTGACACCCCTTTGGAGCATCTGTGCTTCTTGGGGGCCTCATATCCCAAAGGATAATCTACTAATATAATTTAGAGTGGGAGTTTGGGATTACTGCATGGCTGTGTGTCGGTTTAGGAACCTCCCTGGTTGGTGGTCACAGTCATCCACCAAGGCCAGGGGAGTGAGGAGAGGACAAGAGGAGCCCCATGTCCAGGGCTTCTCTGGCCCCTGGATGATTTCATCTATATCCTTTCCCATTATAAACCACAGTGCGACTCTAACAGTTTCCGGTCGTCTTAGATGTCCTTTACGCCTGTTGAGACTAGGGCTGAATGGCTCCTGAGGATCTTCTGCTTCAACTCTCTGTTCCAGCATTGAGCCCAAGACTGATGACACTCAGCAGAGTTGAACCCATCATCCTGGGAGGGGTAGTGACTGTGCAGTTCTGTGGGAAAATAACTAGAAGCTGGTGTCTGCTTTCCCTAGACCTTCTCACGCTCCTTTCTCCTTGCTGTGGTTTGTTTTTGTTTGTTTTAAAAGAGTCCCCTGTAGCTCAGTTAGCCAAGGGTGGCCTTGAACTCCTGATCTCCCTGTCTCCATCTTCTGAGTGCTAGCATACAGGTATGTCCCACCATACCTGGTTTGTGTGGCACCGGGGCTGGAACCCAGGGCTTCATTGAGCAAAGTCCTTTCTCCAGGAAATCCAGGTGAGTTCATCTCTCTGTGTCTATCTCTGCCTTGTCTGTCTGTCTGACTGTATCTCTCTTTCCCTTTCATTGTGGGGGTGTCCATCCAAGTTTTTGTGTAGTTCAGTGTGGTGGTTTGAGTGGGCTATCACCCACATTCTTGAGCATTTGGTCCCCAGTTGGTGGCCCTATTGGGGGAGGATTAGGACGTGTGATCTTGCTAGAAGAAGAATGTCACTGGGCCACAGGCTGTGAGAAGCCAAAAGACTCCCTGTGCCACTCCAGTGTGCTCTCTTTGCTTCCTGTTTGTAGTTGGAGATGTGTGCTCTCAGCTGCTGCTCCACCATCATGGACTCCAACCTTCTGGAACCATAAGACCCCAATAAACCCTTCCTTCTAGAAGTTGCCTTGGTTATGGTGTCTTATCATAGCAACAGAGAAGTAACTAATACATTCAAATTATCCTCAGATTTACTGTGCAGACAAGGATGACCTTGAATTTCTGATCCTCCTGCCTCCACCTTCTGAGTGCTCTACCACCAGTTTTCTGTGATGCTAGGGATCAAATCCAAGGCTTAATGCACATTAGGTAAGCACTTTGCTAATTGAGCTCCGTGCACATAATTACAGTAGGTCGGCAGCTTGCTTTTCAATCCACAGCTTTGCTCTGAAGGACCACTCTGGAGCTCTCAAATGATAAAGACTATGCATGCATCAACCATCTAGGTTCGAATCATTATCTCCAAAGGCCATTAAGACCATTCCTCTGCCTTTGTGACTGGCAGTGCCAAGTCCTTCTTTCCAGGCCATTTCCTGTCTCTCTGGGGAGCCTCTGCTCTGGTCCCGCTGGTACCTGATGGATTGTCTCCATCAGGCCTTGATGTTACCACTTCTGAGATCTTTCTGTCTCCATCCTGTGCCTGTACAGACTTCTTGTTTTCTGAAAGTTCCCGATGGAAACCTCCCCTGACTGTGTCCCCCACAGATGAGTCCTGCCTGCCCTCAGGTCTCCCATAGCATTCCCAACCTGTTCTACTCCGACCATTCATGTACTCATTCAAGTTACTGGGTGCTGTGATGTGTGGGTGTGCAAAGGACCCACATGGACAGATAGTAAGAGAAGCTCTTATTTGGGGGACCTAGCATAATCCACGTCCTTGAAGTGAAGAGGGATAAGATTTCAAATGTTGACCTCTGACCTCTACACTTTCTAGTGTGCATGAAGACCTGGGCGTGTAGGCAGCAAGGATGGACAGCAGGAAGTCTGGCTGCCTGGGTAGCCTATTGTCTTAGCCAGCTCTTAGACAGCTATCACAGATTACCACAGACCTGTGAGTTTATACCACAGACGTTGACTTCCCACAGTCCTGGGGGCTGCAGGTCTGAGATCAGGCCACCAGCATGGTCAAGTTCTGGTGAACATTCCCGTTCCCTCAAACAGATGTCTTCTTGGAAAGCAAGCTCTTGTGTCTTTTCTTCTTAGGGCACTAATCCTTTGTGAGAAATGCAGACACCCGGCTCATAGCCCCTGGATTCAGGAGGGCCCAGAGGAGCCTGAAATTGCATGGCCTGGCTTCCAATTCCTCCCCTCTTCCTCCTCCTTGCCTTCCAGCTCTCTACTTCTCCACTGAGACTTTCTTCACAGAAGCAGGAGAAGGTGCTTGAACTGTCCCGGGTTGTCCAGATCTGAGGATGGGGTTCAGTTCTGGGTCTTGCCAGCCCCACCCTTTGGTGGTTTTACAGTGGTGATTAGCTCTCCAGTCTGAACCTTGACCTTGAACTCTCTAAGCATTGAAGATACTTTAATGCCTCTTCTCGAGAGATATTTCTTTCTTTTTTCTTTTTCTTTCTTTCTTTCTTTCTTTTTTTTTTTTTTTTTTGTTTTTCGAGACAGGGTTTCTCTGTGTAGTTTTGGTGCCTGTCCTGGATCTCACTCTGTAGACCAGGCTGGCCTCGAACTCACAGAGATCTTCTTAGCTCTGCCTCCCGAGTGCTGGGATTAAAGGCGTGCGCCACCACCGCCCAGCCTCAAGGAAATATTTCAAATGAAAGCATACCAGTAATTCTGCAAAACATTTCTATTTATGCTTCGAAGACACTGGCTTTTTCTCCTGAAAATTTCTATTCATAAAAGTCTGAATAAATATTTGGAAACAGATTATTTTTTGTGGAATCAAATGTCTACCACTGAACTCATCTGGGGTCTCAAAGACCAAGCATTATACTTACCCTATGCCTGCCTTGATTTACCCATTTAGCGCATTTCCCACTCCTTGGATGGGTAGCACAGCTGGAGCCTCTAATGGCTTTTACTGGGGGTGGGGGACACACAGAGTTTCCCTGTGTTATTATTCACCGTGTTTCCACCCCCACCACACCCTCATGGCCCAATAGGTTCACTCACGGAGGTTCCACCATTTCATCAAGGCTGGTTCGCTGACTTGGACCTCATTGTGTGCTGGAGCTGAGCTGAACACAGTATGGTAGTTTGTCTAGCATGTAACAATGTTAAATATTTTAACCTGTGATCCCAGAAACCTGAGAGACTAAAGCTGGAGGCTTGCTAGGTAGAGTGTTTGCTAAGCATGTGCAGAACCTGGTGTTCAGTCCCCAGCACCATGGCGGGGACCGTTGAGTGGGGGGCAACTATACATGGGTCAAGCATGGTGATACACAACTATAATCGTAGCACTCAAGAGTTTGAGGCAGGAGAATTGTTGCAAGTTTGAAGCCTACCTAGGATCTAGAGTAAGGCCTTGTCTCAAAACAAATTAAATCCACCACTCATGAGACTAAGGCAGAAGAATCATGAGTTCCAGGCCAGCTTTGGCTACACACACACACACACACCACACACACACACACACACACACACACACAAATGTTAAATATGTATTAATTGGATGCATGAATAAGTGAGGGAGGGGAGACACAGAGAAACAGCTCAGAGTAGCTTAGCAACCTTGGACACCGGACCTGCACCAAGCTGCATGTTCCTCAGCTCCAAACAGTGTGCTGTGTGCCTCCTGCCTTGGTAGCTCCCCTTTTGTGACCAAGCGCATCCTAAAACATGCCCTGAAATCACGGGAAATGAGATCCAGCCGGAGCTATTTTTAGGCATCTGCACAGAAAGGCAACCTCTGTCCTCAGCATGGGCTGTCAGGGAAACTCCCCCGTTTACCATGCATGCCTGTGCATGGTTAGGTGTGCCTAGGATTAAAGTCAGATGTATTGTGGCAAAGGACATGTGCAACAAATAAAGGCTTATATAATCCAAGTCTGTCAATCAAAACAGGAAATCATCTCTATCCCACCCATAGCAGCTAACTCATGCTCCTCCTGAACCTTCAGAGGAAGTGTTAAGAGGTTACCCCGTGCTCCATTCAATCTCTCAGAGCCTGAGGCTCTCTGGCAGTATCCGCCTGCACATCTGCTCTGCTGCTGGATACAAGCCCTTGATGTTTTGCTGTTTCTGTGTGCTCTTCAGTCCCCCCATTCTTTAAAGCCAATACCATGAACTTGAAACACCCATTCTAGACAGAGACCACCCCAGACATACCTCCCCAGAAAGATCTGGACCTCATTCTCATCACTCACAAGGCTTCCATGGGACAAGGGAGAGAGAATGATGGAAAAGAGGATGCCTCCAGACCAGGGAGAGAGACCTTGGAGGTCCCTGGTACCACGTGAGGACATGAGGGTTAGAGGAGGGAGCCTCCCAGGACTGAATGACTCACTGTGGGATTTTACTGCAACATGTGGAATTAGCATTGGCTTTGAGATGCAATTTAGCCTCTCAGTGAAAGACTACCCACAGCAGAAATACATATTAATGTGTAGTCCAAACTGTCCGCTTAGAAAGTGTCCAGCTCTGAAAAGGTAGTTTTACAGATTTCTCACTCACCTCTACTCAAGCCCTGTCCTGAAGAACCCCCACCCCCACCCCATCCATCAGAAGTGAGGTGTGCCCTGGGAAACAGCATCAATGGAGGCTACCATATCCTGCAAACTGGCTTATTGTTGAAGTCCTTATTCTGTGATCTGTGTCACCTCGTTTCCAAAGCCATAGTTCTCATGGGTGGTGATGGTTAATACTGTCAATTTCCTAGGACAATGAATCACCGTAATTACCTTAAGAGATGAGCCTCTGAAAGTACCCAAGGGGCTGCGCCGATCAGGTTAGCTTCTGGATGCAGCTGGCAGATTATCTAGATTAGGTTAATTGGTGGGAAGCCCCATCCTAAACCCTGCACTGAACAGGAAGGAGAAGGGAGCTGAGCACCAGCATCGTCTCTACCTGCTTCCTGACTGTGGATGCAGCACGCCTCATGTTCCTGCTGCCACCCTGACTTCCCTGCCCTGATGGACTGTATCCTGGAACCGTGAGCCAAAAGGAACCCTCCCTTCCTAAAACTCGCTTCCTATTGGGCACTTGGTCAGAGCGACAGCACAAGTAACCAATACATAGGGGCATGGAGCAGAATGAAGAAAGGAGGTGGTTGTTTGGTGTGCTGGCTATTTTTGTGTGCCAACTTGACACAAGCTGGAGTCATCAGAGAGGAAGGAGCCTCCGCTGAGGAAATGCCCCCATAAGATCCAGCTCTAAGGCATTTTCTCAATTAGTGATCAATGGGGGAGGGCCCAGCCCGTGGTGGGTGGTGCCAACCCTGGCCTTGTGGTCCTGGGCTCCATAAGAAAGCAAGCCAGTAAGCAGCACTCCTCCATGGCCTCTGCATCAGCTCCTGCCTCCAGGATCCTGCCCTGTTTGAGTTCCTGTCCTGACTTCCTTCAGTGATGAACAGCAATGCTGAAGTGTAAGTCAAATAAACCCTTTCCTCCCCAACTTTCTTTTTGGTCATGGTGTTCTGTCACAGCAATAGAAACCCTGACTAAGACACTTGGCTTGCCAGATCCCAGGAGGTACTGTGCCATCCTGGGACTTAGGCTTCTCTCACTGAGGGCTGCAGTGAGCATTTCCTTGCCTCTCCCATCACTCAACAAGCGTGGGGTGCACATCTGACACTAGGACCTTTGCCCCACATTGAGCAATGTCTGACTGGCAGCTCCCTGCACCCGAGTGCGCTCTACTTATAACATGAAGGCACTGGAGTGCCAACTTCTTTCTTCGTGATGCCCAGCATCAATGAACACACACACACACACACACACACACACACACACACACACACATACACACACCCCTCTACAAATTCTACAAGCTAAATAAGGGGAAAGTGATGACCAGTCATCTAAAGGAAAAAGACCATGAATGTGAAGCCATTTTATTACAACAAGAGTCGATCAAAGGAAAACAATAGATGGGGACATTTACAACACTGTGAATGACCGAGAAAACAAAACAAAACAAAACTCTACATGTGTATTAATAGCAAGATGGATAAATGATGGCGCATTCATCTGGCGGAATTATCTGTAATTGTTGAAAAGACTGAATGGACCCAAATGAAGAGAAAGCAAGTCTCAAGATATTGTCAAAAATATCAGCAGGATGCCAGAGCAGCACATCTGCTTTAACTACCCTGGTGTGAACATGTGTTTACAGCCACATAAATGCGTGTACAGAGTGAGTGTGGGAAGGACCCACAGAATCCCAGCAGCTGCTGTCATGGGAGCAAAACTGAGGCATGGGGGGCAGGAGCAGAGAGATTCGCTCTGCATGCTATGTCCTCTGCCTCATCTTGGTTTTTGCCGTTGTTGTGCGTGTGTGTTCACATGTGTGTAGGCACACAAATGCATGTGTGTACGCATGTAGAGACCAGAGGACAATCTCAGGTGTCATCTTCAGGAACACCGTCCACCTCCTCTGAGATAGGGTCTCTCATCAGACTGGAGTTTATCGATTAGGTTATACTGGCTGGTCAGCGAGCTCTAGGGATCTTCCGGCCTCTATGTCCTCAATGTTGGGGTCACAAGTGAGTGCCACTACACCCAGCACTTTTACATAGGTTCTGCTATCAAACTCAGGTTCTCACACTTGCAAAGTAAGCACGTCACCGATGTGCTGCCCCCCAGCCCTCCTTTGTCTCATCTGAGTTTTGAACTCTGTGTGTCTTCTCTAGTGGCATATTACTTGGCTTTGAAAAAGAAATCCTGATACACCTTCAACATACATGGGCCTTAAGAACAGCATGCTGGTAAAAAAAAAAAAAAGGGATCAAGACAGAGTGCTTCCCACTCAGGGGAGGCAGAAAGTGAAATAGTTAATTAGCAGCTAGGGTAGAAGGGAGTTGGGGGCTTGGTGTTGAGCTGAGAGTTTCCTCTTGGAATGATGAAAGTTCTGGAACAGGGCAGTGGTAATGGTTGTGTAGCCACTGAATCGCCCTCTTTAAAATGTCTCGATGGACTATTTTGTGAGTGCTTTATGACGAAACTGGAATATTTTATTTTAAAATATTATTTCTCAATTTCTTCATCTAATAACCACGATGCAAAAAAAAAAAAATCTCCCCTACACCTACTAAATTGTGCAACATCTGAGACTGTATCTTTGAAATCTGACTGAACTACACTGGCTTCTGGCTCTAGCACTTACTAGTTTTATAACCCCTGGCAACCAAAATCTTTCTAGCTCAAGGTCAGCAAACGCGTTTTGTAAAGGGCCAGGTAGTGAATGCTGTAGACTTTAGAGGTCACACGTGTCCGCTACACACAGCTGCTTGGTGCCAATGCAGGAGCCACCCGTGGCACAGACTTGCCTGAGTGTCACTGTGTTCCCATCAGGCAGGCAGTGGCAGCCCCAGGGGGCCACCTTCTGCTTCATTTCAAAGGTGGAGAACAGACGCTGAACCCGTGTTGTTGGGCTGTGTGGGAATTTAGTGGGGGCAATGAGTCCAGTGCTTTACTCTCGGCCCGATAGATAACGGGGAGCTAATCAATGTTTGCTATTGCTCACAGTCTGTCTTTTGTAGACGGGAGTTTCTGTCCCGCCTGGTCCTACAGCCGTTCAGTCCCAAAAAAACACACAGAGGCTTATATTAATTACAAACTGTTTGGTCTATGGCTCAGGCTTCTTGCTAGCTAGCTCTTTCATCTTAAATTAACCTGTTTCTTTTTTTTTTTTCTTTTTTTTTTTTTTTTGGTTTTTCGAGACAGGGTTTCCTCTGTGTAGCTTTGTGCCTTTCCTGGATCTCGCTCTGTAGACCAGGCTGGCCTCGAAATCACAAAGATCCACCTGCCTCTGCCTCCCGAGTGCTGGGATTAAAGGTGTGTGCCACCACTGCCCAGCAAATTACCCCACTTCTATTAATCTATGTATTGCCATGTGGCCGTGGCGTCACTGGTCTGCTGGTTTCTTGGGTGGAGGGCTAGCATCTGCCCTGACTCCTCCCTCTTCTCCCTGTATCTCTTGGATTTCCTGCCTGGCTCTTACCCTGCCTTACTATAGGCCAAAACAGCTTCTTTATTGACCAGTAATAGCAACACATATTCACAGCATACAGAAAGACCATCCCACAGCAGTCTTTATCAGTGTTCTATTGCCGTGAAGAGACACCATGATCATGACAACTCTTATAAAAAAAAAAAAGGCATTTAATTGGGGGCTTGCTTACATTTTCAGAGGATCAGCCTGTTATCGTCATGGTGGGACGCATGACCACAAACACGGTGCTGGAACAGAAGCTAAGAGGTACATCCTGATTTGAAGGCGAGAGACAGAGAGACTGGGCCTGGCATAGGCTTGTGAAACGTTAAAGCCCACCCCCAGTGACACATTTTCTCCAACAAGGCAACACCTACTCCAACAAGACCACACCTACTCCAAGACCACACCTACTCCAACAA
>CABHPP010144180.1:0-19396 GCA_902168425.1 Peromyscus attwateri | reverse complement strand
TTTTTTTCTATTTGTAGGTGTTATGAATTATGCACACGTGGGGAACCCCCAGCTGGCCAGGCCAGGGTATCCCATACATGAGGGAAGACTTGCTGGCATGCTGGGCAGATGCGGTGGTGGGCTAGGCAGATGGACACCATGCAGGCATGGCGGCCTTGGCGGTCAGTAATTCACAACCCAGACGTTGCATCTGCATGGAAAAGTTTATTAGAAAGATAGAAAGATAGACAGAAAGGAGAGAGAGAGAGAGGAGGTCTGAAGGGTGTACACCTCATGGGACAAAAAGAGGGGGGTGGGGGTTGGGGATTTAGCTCAGTGGTAGAGCGCTTGCCTAGCAAGTGCAAAGCCCTGGGTTCTATCCTCAGCTCCAAGAGAGAGAGAGAGAGAGAGACAGAGAGAGAGAGAGAGAGAGAGAGAGAGAGAGAGAGAGAAAGAGAGAGTCAGAGAGGGAGGGGGCAGAATTTTTCCTTAAAAAGAGGTTTTTACATCAGGACACAGGGCAGCACCAAGGGGCAGGTCAGAATATTAACAGTAGGAAGGAGGCGGTATGGTATGTAGAAAGAGGTCTCTGTCAGGGGCTAGGAGCATTGACTTGACTCACTGACCAGCTAAACAAGCCAGGTAACTAACTAACCTGCTCTCAACTGGGCTTTGAGAGTCCCAAGATTTCCACTCCAGCACTAGCCTGTTCCTTTACAGTTCTGTCTCCAGGGTCAGATGAACCAACAGAATGAAAGCACATAGTTCTAAAAAAAAAAAAAAAAAAAAAAAAAAAAGGGAGGGGGGCACTGCATTGGGAAACAACCGTCAAGGAAGCCTTCCCTCTCCAGAGACTGGACTACAAAGGGCATGTGAAAGTTTCTCTGAGAAGCCCAGGTACACAGTTTGCCACCACCTGTCCCTTCTGCTCACCCACCGAGACGTAGCTGTGACTGCCTTTCCAACCAAACAGCCAGTGTGGAAATGAGCCCAGGAGACAGCCACTGCTCTTCCCCTCGGGAGCTGCGTCCTAGAGAAAGATGTGAAGCCAGGCAAGGGATTACAACAGCTTGATGGGGTCAGCTTCAGGTCAGGCCTTTGGGAAGGGAAGGGTTAATGGTTCCTTTAGTCCAAATGTCAAGTTGGAATTCATCTGTAGAAACATCAATCAGCCTTGCCCCTGCCTCTTGATATCTCGCAATCTGTGGTCCTAACTCTGCAATGCCACATGGGTGAGGCCGTCCCCAAACTATCTGCAAGGATCAGGGCTGCTTTTCCTAATCTGTCCTATAAGCCTCTGTCCACTCAACCACAAAACTAGGTCCTCCCTCTCCTTCTACAGACAACAGAAGAAAAGGCCAGTTGTGTTGACATACTCCTTTATCCTAGCACTCGGGAAGTCATCTTACTTCTGGCTTCTGCATTTCCATAAGGCTGCCAATCTCGATATTAAAATGCTGTTGTGAGGGCTGAATTAGATTTTCCATGTAAATGGCAGGTACACAGTATGTGCCTGTTTCAATTAGAACTCCTCCAGTTACAAATTGGTTTAAGCAGGAGGAATGTGTAGACTGGCCAATAAAGTCTGGCAACCTGACAAAGTTTGATTGGGACTTAGTGGGGTATTTCATGACATCCCCAGGGCTGCTTGGCCCTCTTCTGAATAACCATTTACTATTCTGTCCAGCTTTCCTCACAGCCACACAATGGCGGAAGCTACTTCAGGACTCATTTCTTCTCCCCACCACCCTCCTCCTCCCCCCCTCCTCCTCCTGCTCCTCCTGCTCCCCCCCCCTCTCTTCCTGCTTCCCCCCCTTTTTTTTCTTTTTTTTTCCTTTTTTTAAAAAATTTATTTATTTATTTATTTTTAAAATTACACTCTTGATATTCATTAATTACACTCATGATATTAATCACATTTGTGGTATTCATAGATTACATTCACAGTATTCATTCAATTATATATATGTATATATATATAATTTTTTTTAATTTTAAATGCTGAATGTCATTTATTTAAGGGGGGAGGAGGTCTTAAATACAGGCTTACAGCACAATGGGAGGACCCCGGAGGGCAGAAGTTCGCTACTGATGTTTTACAATCTTGCTTCTAATCTGTTAACACCCATTATTCAGGATACACAGACAAGGAACTTCTCTTAAGCATTCAGGAGGGTGGAACTTGGCAGGGAATTGGCATAGGGAGGATCTCAAGGTCAAGGTGTGCAAGCAAGGCAGCAGTTACCCAAAACGGGGGCCAAGGGCCCTACAGGTCCCCCTTTTATTAATAAATGCTGCTCCCCCTTTTTTAAGACAGGGTCTCTCTACATAGTCCTGGCAGTCCTGCAACTATCTAAACCATTCTGGCTTCAAACTCACATTAAAGGCATGTGCCACCACACCCAGCTCAGTCTCATTTCTACCCTCTGCATCGTCCAGAGCACAGCTTCCTAAACTGAGCGGAGGAGACCCCGTATGGGGTCACATTAATAAATAAAGGGGGTGCAAAAAAGCTGACAGTGGTGGGAGGTTTCTGAATGTAAAACAACTCACGTGATTAACAACTCAAATTCAAATATGTAATGAAGCCATGGTGTTCCTGGATACGCTTGCCCATGACGCATTATGGAACTTCACGGCAACCTTGGTTCTGAACATGGGTGCCAATGAGTGCTTGTTAACATTCGGCCCAAATTCAAGACCATTGCATGTGATAAATTGTTCTTACTGTACATACAGAATCTTCTGCTTTTATAAAATGATTTGTTTTTAAAAAACAAAAGACTTATAGTGTTTTCCTACCAGCATCCCTCAGCATGGGTTGTATCGTATTACAATGTTTGGCTTTAAAACTTGCTATTTGGTGGGCTGGAGAGATGGCTCAGCAATTAAGAGCACTGGCTGTTCTTCCAGAGGACCTGGGTTCAATTCCCGGCATCCACATTATAGTACTGTCTATACCTGTAGTTTCTGGGGATCTGCCATCTTCTTTCTGATCTCTACAGGCACCAGGTATGGAAGCAGTGCACAGACATTCATATAGGCAAAATACTCAAACTTACAAAATAAAATTAAATAGGTTTTTTAAATTGTTGTTTAAGCTAGGCATAGTGGTATATTCTCAGCACTCAGGAGGCAGAGGCAGGTAGAGCTAGAGGCCAGCCTGGTCTAGTAAGTTCCAGACCAGACAGGGCTACCTAGTGGGACCCTGTCTTAAACAAACAAAAAACAGCTTAGAAAAATTGCTGATTGGGTGGCTGACTTGAATTTTATAAAATATCAAGTGAACTTAGGCTTAGTGTATGGCGGCATTGATGGATGTGCCAGTGAGATGTGAGAAATGAAAGAATTCACTAAGACAGAATAAGACACAAGTAGAGGGTTTATTTGATACTCTGTGGCCCAGCCATGGAGGGTAGCTGCTTTTATGGGGTGCAGGTGGGGCAGATAATACAGTCCATTAGTCAATCCGTGTCAGTATCCTAGCTGTTTAGGACTTACTGCATGGGACACCTGTGTAGGGCTCAGAGCTGGATGATTAGACGGACATTTCACTATTAGAGGAATAGGTTTTAATTTTTTACATTTATTTATTGTGTGTGTGTGTGCGCGCGCGCACGCGTGCGCGCGCGAGCATGCATGAGTGCGTGTGTGTGCATGCACATGCCACAGAGTTCCTGTGAGGTCAAAGGACAACTTGTGGGGGTAGGTTCTCTCTTTCTACCTGGAGATTGTAACTTGGGTCATCAGGCTTGAAGGCAAACGCCTTTACCCACTGAGCGATCTTGCCGGCCTAAGAATACTTTTTATAGTATGGGTTGTTTCTTCTTGGAACTGGTTATCCATGTAAGACAGCATGGGTCACTAGGGGTCAAACTCCAGATAATCTGAGCCTGCCCATTAATTCGCGTGTGGAATTCTCTATGGAAGTGGCGTGATGCCCAAAGACAGATCATTGCGAAGGCCTGTAAAGGTAATGTCTTTTGGATCTTGCTTAGAGTATAGCCACCTTGCTCTGAACCCCTTCTGCATCTGCCCCAGATAGCTTCAACAATCACAACAGTTTCCAATTTCTGTAATGAGCCTAAACATACTTCTGCCATTTTTGTACTGAATATTTATGTAAAGTGGTGTTCTCAGCTTTGCAAATTACAGAATCAAAATATCAATCAACTCCAAAAATCATCAAAGTTGCTCTGTGTTCTGTAGCATCAGTCAAGATTTAATTCCTTGTATAAAAATAAATAAGCATGTTCACCTCATGTGGAATGCAACTTTGCTTTCATCTCTTATAACTGCTAAAATTGTCTATATGCTAAATATTTGTTTTAAAGTAAATTTATTTATTTGTGATTTATTACCAGTAAATGTTTGACTTACCTACCTACATACCCAGGTTGCATAAAAATTCCTCTGGTGAAAAGGGTCCCTGTGGGAAAGAGTTTGAGTCCTGATCTAAAAAAGAAAAGTTTGATTTTCTTTGAGTATTAAATGAAATTTCTAGTTTGGGCTCTGATAGAACACTTCAGACCGAGAACCTACTTCCCAAGTAATCATTAGGGCTGAGGGTATGCCATGCTCTGATTGGCTTAGGTATAGACTGCAGTGGGTGAGATTCATGTATCCTGAGGTACCCAAGTTCTAGGCCCACCCAGGTGGACTCCTGTCTTCATACATGTCCTACGAAACCTATGGATGATGTAGACACTCGGAGATACTGAAGCAATATCAGGAAGTGAGGATTATAGAATTGAGAGAAAGAGAGAGGGAGAGAGAGAGAGAGAGAGAATGTGTGTGTGTGTGTGTGTGTGTGTGTGTGTGTGTGTGTGTTCATTTTCTGAAGCTGTTGTGCAGTTAGTGGCGATTCCCTAACGAATGCCATCAAAGCCTCTGCTCTTTCCCAGCAGGCTGCTTGCTTCTTCCAGCAACATCGGTGAAAACCCCAAGAAGCCCCTTGCTAGGCCTCACGCTGCGTTAGGAGGCCACCTCCTGTTGGCTTGACGCTGCTCACTTCAGCCAGGGAGCGTGAGAATTAAAATCCCAATTTCGGTTTTAGTCATTGAGTCCAAAAAGAAGATTAAATTTATCTTGAAACAGCCTTTTTTATGGAAATGAAAAAGAAATTGAGATTTGAAGAGCAGTTTTTTTTTTTTTTAATCTAATAGGTGGGGGCCGAGCCCCAGTTTTCCATTCTGAGGAATATTCTCTGAAGCCAGCACAGAGACCCTGGCAGACTGAGGGCACAGAATCCAGGCCAGCAGAGCCACAGTGCGGAGCCCCAAACAAGGACGCTTGCTCTGCTGTAGGATGGAAAGCAGAATTGCCAGATCCACATTTCACATCCCTCTTCTCTGCCTGGCTTAGGTAGGATACAAAGGACTGCATTGAGTACCAAACACCATTCCACCTCACTGCCTGCTTTCCCACGGCCATCACTGAAGAAGGGGACACCTGAGCAAGGGGTGGATGGGACCCTCAAGCAAAGAATGTATGCCTGGGATTCTGACTCATCGGTCTTTCTGCTCCTCAGGCACTCCATGCTCAAACACATTCCCATCACATTTCTCAAACCCATTGTAAGGGCCCTTTCCTATTCCAGCCCCCAGACTTCCCAACAAGTTGTTAGGGCATAATTCTGGATCATTCTCCCATCAGCTATGGCCACGGTTTATGTGACTGTTCGCTGCACCATCACAGCCTCTATGACAACTCGGGGTGTCTTCTCCCATCCTTCCCTATCCCCTAACACCTGGTTTGGACTTTTGGATCTCAGCCCCTCTGGCCTTCTCTCCACGGTGTCTCCAGCTCTGTGCTAACACACGTTACCTCCTCCAAAGTCTTCAATGACTCTCCATGGCTAGCAGAGGTCTGCATTCTTTACTAGGCGCCTAATGCCCACAGCTCTTCTCGTTTCCGACACACGAGGATCCCCCTAGCAGCAGATGACCCCTTCATTTGTGTGGCTTTGCACACTGGGCCTGCCTTCCTTCCTCTTGAGGCGCTGCTCCTTCCCCAGGTTGTACGTGACTGTTTCCCCTTCCCCCCTGTGCCCCTTGCTGCTGATTATTTCAGAATATTAGCCTTTTTTTTTTTTCCCACAGCAAGGAAGACAGTGCGTGTCCATGAGTGGAACACTAACCAGTTATCTGTACTGGCTCTGGCGAGGTCATATACACACATAATTTCATTCAGGCCTCCGCTAAGAGAGGTAACTGTACCCCACTTCACAGACAGGAACCCAAGGCTCAGAAAGATGTGTGATATGGCCGTGTCTTTGGCAGGAGTCCAGTATAGCTACTCCTCCACTGCCTGCACAAGTCAGTTCCTGGGATGGGAGGACCCCCTGGAAACACATCTGTTATCAGTTTTATTTAAAGGGCCCTTGAGTTTCAAAGCAGCTGGCAGGACACACTCCCGTGATCACTAATTCACATTTGTCCTCCCTCTCAGGCTCTGGCCTCGAAGGCCCACCATGAATCAGGGCCCCGGGCCCATGAGCAGGTCTGCATAATTTCCTGAATGTCACCAAACCCATCTGTCATCCCCTCAGCTTCCCAAATGCCATCCCTGGAGTACCGAGGAGGCACTGAGCCATATGGCCAAGGAGCCCCACTGTGAAATCCCATTACTACTTTCAGCTAATTAGCTTTAAAGCAAGCGAAGTAATTAGGAAGAGGCTGTAGGAAGCACACCACGGGAAGGGCTCTGAACTTCCCTGTATACCCTCCCCATTGAGACCTCATGTCTACACAGACCTCCCTTCTCCGGCCTCGCTGCTGCGGGGAGGCAGAGGGATGCTCAGGGACACAACTCCACTCCCATATGTAGATAATTGTTACAGGATCATGTTTTGAGATATTAACTTTTTCCTCTGCCTCTGTCCTCTCTGTTCCCCCAGGCAGGGGCAGCTCACCTCACTGATAGGGATGGGGTGGGATATGACAAAGTAGAGGGAGAGAGCCAGAAACAGGGTGGACCCCTGACCGTAGGCCCAGAGTGTCTCCCTTTGACCAATGGTGTATCAAAAATGACCCTAAGCTCCCCATAGAATAGAAATGATGGATGAAAACATGGCTCGCAGTAGCAAGCTGGGCAGAGAGATAAAGGTATCTCTCTGTACTCCACAGCTCCTGACTTTGCATTAGAACACAGACTTAAGGTCCAGGGAAAAAAGATTTTGTTCCAGAAATGCAAAGGCTTCATTTGAGATCAAGGGTGGGGGCTGGTGAGATGGCTTGGCAGGTGAGTGTGTAAGGGTGCCTGTCGCACAAGCTAGAGGACCTGAAGTCAAACTCTGGAACCCAAGTAAGAAGCTGGGCATGGTCATGCATGCTCCTGTAAAACCAGCACTGGGGTTGGGGGAGCAGAGACAGGAGGATTACTGGGGTCTGCTGGCTCGCCAGTCTAGCTTCAAGTTTGATAAGAGATGCTGTCTAAAGGAAGTAAGGCATAGATTAATAGAGCAAGACATCCAATGTCCTCCCAGGCCTTTAAGAGTGCATAGGCATGCACACATGCATGCATGCATGCATGCTTACACACACACACACACACACACACACACACACACATGGATTAAGTGTGGCCATATCAGCTATGCACCCAAGTTCTGGGCTTGCATTTCAAGGCTCCATTGAACCTAGTGCAGGGCCACAATTTTGCATCTACTCTCTCTGGCCTCCCAGCAGCCCACAGAGGAAGATATTCCTGCCTCATTTCAGAGGTGGCCAGAAGCCATAATGAGGCCATTGAGAAAAGAAATAGGCACATTGACTCTGAGACTGAGCTGTGATTAGGCCAAGGACCCACATCTTCCCAGAAGGCCACACTGGCAGGGCCAGGGCTGGCTGGAGTGGACACGGACACAGAGCCTCCAGTGTTGCTGGAGTCATGCAAGTATCCCCACCGTGGAGGAAGACCTTTTTATACTAAGGACATCTATCCTGCTGGTCCCCATAGCCTGTCCCTGGCTGGAATCCTGTGACTGCCACAGCGGCCCAATAAGCATAAGGGCAGGCAGAGGAGGCATTATACATGTTCTCCAGCAGGTGTAAGGGCACCTGGGGAAGGGTCCTGAAGTCTAGGCAGTAGGAAGCTATGGATGAGGGACAGGAAAGAGTGAGCTGCCTCAGTTGGCAATGCAGGACTCCATTCAATTTATCCTCTGGATGGGGTATCCATCTATTCCAGAGACCCTGGACTAGGGAGACAGAGCCCTAGGGTGACTTGTAAGGTGTCTCTCACTGCAGACAGGCTTTTTAAAGTGGTTAACATAACCTGCAAAACAGGAAGCCCAATATTTGGCTAATTGAACAGTAACAAAACCTACCAAAAATGTTTCTCTGTAATTCAGATGGAGCCACGCCAATACAATACCAGAAAAAAATAGCCAACCCAAGAGCAAAAGTACTGAACTGGAACAGAACTTCCCAGTGCTGGTTTCCTGGGGATGCACAGAGGAGGGGCTGATGTCACACACCATGCAATCCAATATCCCTCCCATCTCCTCTAAGTACTGCTGTCCCCAAGCCCAGTCCTTCCAGAAGTGTCCAAATCTTACACTCTCTTCATTATTTTCACCAAACTCAACACCCTGCCCAGCCCTGTCTTCAACACCCTGCCCAGTCCCGTCTTCCTGTGCTTGCTCACCCTCCCCTCTGGGCACACCAGGAGAACACATTCTCTCAGGCCAACCCTGTCCCCCGAGTCATCCTTTAGATCCCCTCAAATGGACGGCTTGGCCTCTCTCAGCTTCTGCTCTGTCCCCTTTCACCACACAATAATATCCAGGAGGCCAGGAACTACACCAAGGGACCCTCCTTTTGCTGAAGGTGAGGAGGGACGATGCCAAATGTTTGTGATCTGCTTTTTTGCCCCACCTGTTTACGCGGGCAGTACAGAGCCTCCTTCCTGGGAAGATCACAGAACCCAGCGCCATGAGCCTGAGCAAGTGGAGCCCCAGAGACTCTGCAATTGATCTCAGACAAAGGCAAAGCCCCCAGTGAGTTCCTATGTCCACCCCTCAGGTACCCCTGCCCTGCCCTGCTCTCTGCACCCCTCCATCCCACAGACCACCATGCCCTCAGCTGCCTAGGGAAGTCAGGACTTGAGGCCTTGAGGAGGCTCTCTGTGAGCAGGTCTGCTCCATCCAATTCAGAGAGACAAACCAGGAAGCTAATGTGGACAGGGCAGGTCTGACCCTCAGCCGTCCCAGAACCTTACCTACTCCAGGCACCTAAACGGCCAGGCCAGTGCACTGACTTCTACTACTGTACAGGGGTCAGGAGGAGGCTGAGGGCCATCACTGCAGCCCACATCTCCTGCTTTAAGATAGCGGTGTCAAAGACCCAAGAGAATCAGACGAGTTCATGATTCTCACAGCTTCTGACAGGAGCTCCTGGAAGCCGGGCCTCCTAAGGTCTAGACAAGTGTCTCCTACACGACACAGGGATGAAATCAAACTGGAGGAGGGCAGATGGTCTGTGTTGTGGAAATGAATGAAATTGAAAATGCAAATTCTGGATCCTCTATGGTTATTTGCATTTTAAATGGAATACAAACATCAAAACATGTTTCTGACTCAGGCAAAGCCACAGAGACACAGCCTGGAGGAGGGGACTGGGGAGTGATACTTCATGGGTTGGGATTTCTTTTAAAATGGTGAGACGGTTCTGGAGCTATGGGTTGATGGTTGCCCAGCGTGGAGCGTCAATGTTGTCTATACTTACATGATTAAGATAGTAAGTTTTATGTGTATTTTACCACAATTAAAGAAACTTCCTGGTGCCGAGCATAGTGGTGCACACCTGGAATCCCACACTTGAGAGGCTGAGGCAGGAGGATTGTGAGTTTGAGGTCAGTCTTGGCTACACAGTAAGTCCTCAGATGTCCGAGGTTAATACAATGAGATCCTATTTCAAAAACCAACCAGCCGATCAACAAACAAACGCTGCCTGACTAAAACAAGATTCATGCTACATATCCCCCCAAACCCAAGTGAGGGGAAAGGTCAACTTGTTTTATCTAGGCCTTCCGCTCCTTCCTGCCCTCACCAGATCTACCCTGGAGCTCCAGGTCTAAGGAAGAAACCCCACCAGTACACAGCACAAGCACTAAACCATCCACTCAGGGGTAATGTGCTCAGAAACAACGAAGCAAAATGCCTCCGAGTTCCTGAGAGAGGGGAGGGAGCCCAGGCCAAACTGCTGTCCTATGGCAATAGTTTCTAAGCTGGGAGCTACCGAATGCAAAGTCACTGTCAGTTCCTGGGAGAGGGAGTCGGCAGGGCTCCAGGCCTCTGAAGCTCACCTGCACTCCTCAGCTACACCCCTGTCTTTCCCTGCTTCTCTGTGAAAGCACTCCTCCAACCTGCCCCCTCCTCCCACCCAAGCCTTGCCCTTCTTAACCATCTTAGTTTGAAGAATGCAGGGCCAGGAGGCTTTGCAAGCATTTACCTGCCTTCGCTAACGATTTTAACACCGGGCAATTTCCCACCTGTTTAGTCTTAAAATTATTATTATTATTATTATTATTATTATTATTTGCTTTGAGAAGCAGAGATGGAGTTTCTTCTCCACTCGCCCACTACATTTCCCACCACGTCGAGAATTGCATTCTGTCCTCTGTGGCGGATCTGGTGAGATGCCGGCAGATCTGACCCCTGCAGACAGTACTGGGGGCAAGCAGTGTTTACTGGGAACAGGAGAGGGCTCCGGGTGGGCAGAAGCCACCTCCAGAGCCCCAGTTCTCTTGCAGATGTTAGCTATGTGATGCAAGGCATGGCTAGAACATGGGGCAATGTCAAGAGCCGGATAGGAGAGTCACCACAACCAGATAGAGCTTGTCCACCCAGGGAGGACTCTTCCTGACATCAGTCAACTGTGCCTTCCTCCCTCCCCTCCCTCCTCCCGCAAAGCTCTGTTATTTGAACCTCTAGGGTTGTCCAGAGCTCTCAAGGAAGGCCTGGGGTCTAACTTCTCTTGGCATCTCCACATAGCGTGGACCACACTGGCACACTGAGCTGTCTGTGCTTCCTCCCAAAGAACACAGCCGCATCTCACGGCAGCTTCCTGGCCACTGGTTGGCGCTCATAACTTGTCTCCCCTCTTTGAACCTGTTTTCCTGGCTGTGTGGTGGGGCTCGTGGACGCAGTGAACTCTGATTCTGTTTAGAGTTTGCTGTCACTCAAGCGGCCATTCCCATCTGTGGTCAAATGAGGAGATCTGGGTGAATGGCCTTCAGAGACTGACCACTCCCTGTTTCTCAGCGGACTCTACTGTACACTGCTTTGCCACTGGCCCCACTCATGCCCCTGGATACAAAATCCTCCAGGGACTCCAAAAGCCTGCCAGGAACCAGAACCAGTGACCTGTTTGCTAATGACACCCTCAGCCGACCACAGGGAAGCTTTTACGAGAGTCCGTAGGAAGCACTTCATTGGAACTCATTCTCTGCGGGTCCATCTGGGAAGAGGCCTGACCTTTTTAGTTACATTAGCCATTAGCTCTGGAGGTCTGGACCTCGCAGGCCTGGGCAAGGCTGGGAGGGTGAAGCTGGGTAACCAATTCCCCTCTAGAGGCTCTCATTAGCTCTGCGGAGGCTAGCTTCTGGGAACTGACCGCCCTGGGTATTTCTCTCTGAAAGTGAGAGATGTACGAATGTAGGAAGTGAGTGAGACTCAGAGACAGGAAGGAACTTTCCGAGGCCTTTGTAGTGGCAGGGATTCCTACCTCAGTACCAGTAGGTACTCAGGCCTGAGCACTCCTAGCATTAACTTGGGGCAGTTCAGGGCAGAAGCAACCCCTCTGCCTCCCTGGGGGTGGGTGTGTCAACAGGAGCGAAGTGGGCACCCTGAAGATCCTCTCTGTGAGGGACAGAGCAGTCACCCCTGGGGCTAGAGAGGGCAAAGAATGTGGAGCTGTGGAGGGATTCTAGCCAACACCACTCTATCCCCCTATCTGTCTCTCCCCAGCTGAAGCTGTCACTCAGGGCCTCAGTCAATAAGCATCCCATGGTGCCTCCCTGGCTCAGGAAGCCATGGCTCCAGAATACCAGCCAGTCCTTTGTTAAATTTATGCATTCCTTCATAATGTCGTAATAAACACTTTGCTCATATTCCCCCTCAGGATGTCCTGCCCCTGAGGGGGAATATGAGCATCAGATCACCTCTTCCCAGGAAGTCCTCCACCTACTTTCATGGTTTTTCTTTTTCTTTTCTTTTATAAAAAATGTTTTAGGTTTATTTTATTTTGCATGTGTGTTTTGTTACGTACATATGCGCAACATGCCACTGTTGTTTTTTGTTTTTGTTATTGTTTTTGTTTTTTTTTTAGTTTTTCGAGACAGGGTTTCTCTGTGTAGCTTTGTGTCCTTCCTGGAGCTCACTTGGTAGCCCAGGCTGGCCTCGAACTCACAAAGATCCGCCTGGCTCTGCCTCCCGAGCACTGGGATTAAAGGCGTGCGCCATCACCGCCGGGCCACTGTTGGTTTTAAACACGCAGCGCTGTTACTGTGTGAGAAAGGTCACGAGGGACAACAAAACCCAGCATCAGAGCTTTATTGGGGGGCAGGGGGAACAGAAGAGAGTGACCAGGCCTGTGGAAGAGACTTGTGAGGAGAAAGGAGTGGGGAGGAGGAGAGAGCAGAAGAGAGGGGAGGGGTCTGTGTCCGACATTTTAAGGATTTCCCTGCACATGGCATGTGGGCTTACGGAGCTACACCAGGCATGCGCAGATTGCGTGACCACAGGCGCATTAGTAATCACACAGCAGACATAAGACCCCTAACTTAGCTACTGAACTGCACATGTGTGGTCATGCAGCTGGAGGAGTGGCAGAACCCTAACAGCCAGGCCTGCAGAAGTCAAGAAAGGGTGTCAGATTCCTGGATTTGGAGTTACGGATGGTTGTGAGCCACCATGTGGGTGCTGGGAACCAAACCTGGGTTCCCTACAAGAGCAGCCAGTGCCCTTAACCACTGAGCCACCCCTCCAGCCCTCTCCTTGTCGTTTCTTTACTACCCCACCAAGTGGCCCACTGCGTTCAATTAGGGTAGCTTGCATGCGCACGGATATGGCATTAGTTAACAACTTACCAGTGGGTACACCCCTGAAGAAAAATGACTTCCCCTTCCTCAGCAGCCATTACCTGCCTATGTCTCCTCAGAGAGGAGCGAAGCATGATGAAGTTCTTTCCCACCATGATGGAAAGTTGATGGGCCCAGTCCTATTGGTCTTGTTTTGAGTCCATGGGTGTAACAGCCATGTCATGTCCAGAAAACAGTGCTTTCCAGCTCTCTTCCCACCCTACAACTCATACATTCTTTCTGTGCTCTCTTCTACAGTGTTCTCTATTCCTTGAAGGGGTGATACAGATGTCAGAATAGGGCCATGTCCTCAACAGTCGCTTATTCTCAGCACTGACCAGTTATGAGGCTCTGTATTAACCACTGCCCACTGCAAACAGAAGTTCCTCCAACCAAGACCAACCGCAGCACTAATATACTGTATAAGCATAAATATTTATAGAGAGGGCAGTTTGACACCAGGTCCATTTAATAAAGCAACAGTTTTCCCTTGGTACCAGGACTCTCCCAGTCTTTCATGGGAAAGATCACAGCTCTAGGGAAGAAGTCCCTCTGTGCAGTGGCCTCCAATTTAGTCAGAAAGCAGTTGTTTATCCCCATAACAATCACGCCACCGTTGCATCAGTGGGCACATCTTGCCTCAAAGGTTGGTGTTGTTGCTCCACAGCTTGGAAAGGTCATTGATGGCTTTACTTCCAAGCAGACTGCATAGCATTTTCTGACACTATGAAAGATTGCAGGAAGCTTCCAGTTCAGCTCTGCCTCTATTTCTCTATGTCACACAATCCAAGTGTGACACTGTTTTTTAATCCTGACTGTACATTAGGATCCTCTGGGAGCTTTAAAAAATTCTTAAATCCCAACCCACACCTCAGACGGACTATAGCAGAGTATCTGGTGTGGGATCCTGGTGCTGGCAGCCTTTAAAACTCCCCAGAAGTGTAGCAAGAATCTTAACAGTTCTTATTAATAAAATCAAACCTGAGCCGGGTATTGGGGTGAATGCTGGAAGGTCAGAGAGACAGAACAAACCACAGCTAACCTCACCTGGCCAACTTCTCGGCTGGTCTTGTTTCCTCAGACTGGAGGCCTCTGAGTCCTCATCCAGAATGGGTCTCAGCTGAACTGCTGCTAGATGCCTGAATGCTTAACCAGGCCAAATGCTTCTCCAGGCCAAATGCCTCTCCAGGCCAAATGCCTCTCCAGGGCAAATGCCTCTCCAGGGCAAATGCCTCTAGTTTCTGGTCCTCACGCCTTATATACCTTTCTGCTTTCTACCACCACTCCCTGGGATTGAAGGCTTGCTTTCTGGGATTAAAGGCGTGGGTCACCATGCTTGGGTGTATCCTTGAACAGATGGATTTCTGCCTTTGGAATGCTAGGATTAAAGGCGTGTGCTACCACTGCCTATCCTCTATGTTTAATATTGTGGCTGTTTTGTCTCTGACCCCAGATAAGTTTATTAAGGTACACAATATTTTGGGGAACACAATACCACCACACAGAAGGGTCTGCGGTGATGGCTCAGCAGGTAAAAGCACTGGCTATACAAGCAATAGTGTTAATATTCTGATCTGCCCCTTGAAATCCCACCCCTTGGCTCTGCCCTGTGTCCTGACAGAAAAGCTTCATTCTAAAAAAAAAAAAAAAAACCTTCCTCTTCCTCTCTCTCTCTTCCACTTTTCCTCCCCCAAGGTGAACACCCTCAATCTCTCTCTCTTTCTTTCTCTTCTCTCTCTTTCTCTCTGTTCCTCTCTTTCCTGTCTTTCTCTTCATCTCTATATCATAATAAACCATTTCCGAGGGGATGTAGCATCTGGGTCGTGTGAATGACTGTCTGCTGCCAACCTGCATGGAGTGGGTCACTTGCCAGCCCGCCACTGTATCTGCCCAGCATGTTTCCCTGAACATACAGGATACCCTCGCTCCCCCACCACCACCCCTGCGCAATAATTCATAACAAATAGAAACTGAGTTCAAATCCCTAGAACCCACATAAAAACCGGACATGTAACGTGAGTGTCTATAATCCTGGTGTTCCTGTGGGATTGAGAGGGCAATGAGAGGCAGTCAGGAGAATCCCCCAGAAGCTTCTGAGCTAGCCAGAGTGATAAATATAGTAGAAAAACAACAGAGCCCCTGTCTCAAACAAGGTGGGAAGCAAGGGCTGGCTGATGCCCAAGGCTGTCCTCTGAGACACATACACACACACACACACACACACACACACACACACACACACACACACGTTTATATACACTTTCACACACTGTTACAGACACACTCAAATCTTTAAAAGTAACAAGAATTTAAAAAGCTCTCTAGAGGATGCCAGTGTGGTCCAGGCAGAGGTCCACTAACTGGTCCATTGAGCTGTGTGTCAGGAGGGAAGTTTAGGCCCGTGACACCCCTGTCCCCAGGAGCTCCTACACACCTGGGAGGATTGGTTGCTATGGATCAGGAGAAGGTCACCTGGGGTAGCACATGGATTGGGGTAGGGTGGGGAACTGCATATCAGAGACCCCTGAGGTGTATTCAGTCCCTGGAGGCTCTGTGGGCCTGCTCCCAGGGAAGGAGGACCTGAAGGAATCATGAGAGGAGTTTTGGGTGACAGAGTAGGACACAGCAAAACCAAGAGACTCCCTGCATGTGATTTCTGAATGGAAAAAAAAAAAAGAAGAAGAAGAAACAAAAAAGGAAGGACATGACTGCTCCCAGGTATGGTGGAGGAGAAAGTTTATTATAGATATGAGGGAGAGCACAGCCAGAGGCAGGGACATCTGGGAAAGTCCTGAGTGGACATGACCCTGAGCCATGCGAGGAGACGGGGGAGGGGCAAGGGGAGATCCAGGAGACCAGGAGACCAGGAGGGTTAAGGGTAGACAAAAGACCAGGTAACCAAATAGCCGGATTATATAGGGAAGGGCAGCTGGGGGAAGGGCACCTGAGTCCCTGCAACTGAAGTTGAGGGTAGGGGATGGGGTATGCCAGCCATACCCTGTAGGGACTGAGGGATGCCAGGAGAACCTGGCAGCCAGGTCTGCTTTGATATGTTAAATAGGCACCTCAGTTAGCTATAGGTTTGAGACCTAACAATTTCCCCACTTCCTCTGGGAGGAAGAACTAGCTGAAAGTGATGGAGGCCCAATCGGGACTAACTTTGGCTTGACATGTCAATCAGTACTGTGGGGCTAATATGCAGGCTTGGAGTGCATGTCCATCACAGCTCTGATAGGCCCAGAACGGGGCTGGTTTAGGGAGTCTCTGCCAGACTGTGTCACACATGTCAAAATCTGAGACTCTGTGCCCGGGAAATAAAGAAAGTAAGGGAGGCAGGAAGACAGAACAGTCCTAAGAATCCAAGGGTAACGAGATACGGCCGTTTAAAACCTTTATTACTCTTGATTGAAGCAGGAAGAGTCTTAAAGAATACTCCAGTCAGGAAGAGAATCTGCCTACGATGAATGAAGCTGTGGGTTCCATGCTCAGGACCCCAGGGGCAGAGGGAGGAGGCTCCAGTCACAGAGAGGTCATAAAATTCCCATTTAAAAGTAATGGCTGTGCCATCCTCCTGTGGTGAGGCCTTCCCCACAGTCACCCCCCACAGACCCTTCTGCTCCAGCTGGGGCTGAATTCTCCCACCATCCAGGACCTAACCTGCCTCTCCTCCGGAAGTCCCACCCACCAGTTCAAGCCCTGCTGCAGACTCTCTTGTTTGCCTGCCTCCCTGCCTGCCTCCCTCACTTGGGACTCTCTCTCCCTCCTTTGTCTTCTCTTTCTAAGCTGCCTATGGCCTTCTTTCTGCCCTGCTGTTTAGATGTCCCCCTATCCCCTCTCTGCCTGTTCCTCTGTCACCACCCTGAGGGTCTTTTTTGCACTCTGTTGGACACTGTCCATCCTTTGTCGGCCTCTCTCACCCCATTTCCTGACCATTTTTTTATTTTCCTAATAGATTATGACAGGCCTCAGAAACACGAATGCCTGTGCTGAAAGAATGCCTGTCACCCACAGTCATTGCTACAGCAAGCTAACACCCACATGGAGACCGAGATCTTCCTAGCCCTAACGGCTCCTCACCATCGGTTGTCAGGTTGTCAATGCTCTGCTGACAGAGGCCAGGTGCCAGGCACAGACTCCTTGAGCTGGGCCACAAGGAAGGTCCAGTGCACCACAGGGCCATGCCCTAGGAGTCGGAGTCTCAGCTCCTCAGGCTCAGGCTCCAACCTTCCAAGTCTTGTTTCTGGGAAGCCAGATTGAATTAGCTGCTGAACCCATCTGGCCAGCTCTTGGCTTAATACCTTTTGGCAGCTCATGCCTCAATGCCAACCCCAGCCCCCTGGCCCCAGGGCCAGAAATCCAATTTTCCAGAGCTTAATTGAGCCCTGGACTCCCCAGGGCATTGGCCCTCAGGCCCTCCTGTTCAGCCAGCAGCAGATTTCCTGGTGATTAGGAGAGGAGGGGAAAGCGGCAGGAGCCAAGTTAATTTCAATTACCCTCATTTTCCCCCTGGAGCAGCGCAGCTAAGTGCATCTTTGTGTCAGCTCTTCGGACACTGATAAGTATTAAGCAGTTGGAACTCTGGGTACTGCAGACACCTTCATTTATCTGCTGGTTCCCGAGAGCAGGCTGCACCTCCCTTCCACCTGTTGTCCCTCCACGGTTAGTCTTATTTCACAAAACCCACAGAAGCAGGCTGGGACGCAGTGATGCCCACAAGGGCAAAAAAAAAAAATCATGCATTCATTGTCCGTTCAGTGGATGTTTTAAATCGACACCAAAACTCCAACAAGTGGTGTGTACTTCTTCAAGATGAGTTACACTGTGGACTTAGAGGCACATTAGTAAAATCTGGGCACTCTGCTGCCTTAAGATTCTCTGTGTTTGGAAAGAAATTAGGGAACGAGGTTGTAAAAGAAATTATTAAATTTCTTTTTCTTTCTTTTTTACAGTCTGGCCAAGTTAGGGAAAGACTCCCAGTTTCTCTCTACCTTTCCTGTGCCGGTGTTACGGCTTTATAGAAAAGATGAACCAGGATCAGTGAGATGGTTCAGTGAGGAAGGGCATTGTCTATGAAGTCTGATGACCTGAGTTTAGTTTCTACAAGGTAGAAGGAAAGAACAAACTTCTACATGTTGTCTTCATACCTCCACACGCTTGCTATGGCATGCACAAGTGTATACATACATACACACAGAGAGAGAGAATATCAGAATAAATAAATGTCATACTTTTTTTTGTTTTAGAAAAGATGAAATATGCGGATGTTAGCTATGGAAGACCAACTCCAACTTGGGAAGTCACAGTCAGCTTTCTTGACAAGGGCAGCTGAAGACCTAGAAAGTGGTATGTAATAAGATGGGAATCTAGGAGTGTTCCATTCACAGATGTCCCTCTACACTCAAGGAAACAATGAGGCTGGAGAATAAAGGTTCCTTCCCCTCACAAACGCTTTGAACATTCCAGGAATAAAGGAGCGAGAGGGCACCCCATGCAGTGGCCAGCAGGGCCGAGACTGGGAGTCTGCTAAGAAAGTATGGCTCACTGAGAAACTACAAAGAGACACAGGCAGAGGCCAGTCCTCTAATGTCATGCTAAGGGCAGCAGGGCCGACCCAGCTTGCTCTAAAGGTCAGGGAAGCACTGAGCATCTGTGCATCCGGAAGACCTCTGGCTGCGGCAGTGTGTGTAGAAAGGAGTTGGAGGTGGCAGGACCAAGGTGGTCCTGGGCAGGAAAGTGGGGCTGATGGGGTAGCAGCTGCTGGAATGGGAGGCGGTGGAGGAAGAAGCCCCAGGGAGGAGCAGGAAAGCAGGTGCAGAAACCTCACCTGGTGTAAAGCACCCACGATTTCACCTTTATCTGGTGCCGATCCCAGCCCTGTGATTCCTGGACAAGTGAGAAGGCCTCGTGGCAAGCAGATCCAAGTCAAGTAATAGACCAGGGGTTTTTCCTTTAAAGTTGAAGCTGAGCAACAGAGAGCAGAAAGGGGAGCCTTCACAAATACATAGTTTCAAAATAGCTATGAAAAACCCTTAGGAGGAGAACAGGGGAGCAGAAGCCTGAAAAGGCACAGAGGGGCCTGCGGGTGCTGGCTGGCCCGTTGCCAGGCGACTGCCAGGGAGTTTCTGGGCTCCGGGGCAGGTATCACAGAGGCAGAGAAAATGGATCTAGATGGAGACAGCTAATGTCCCTCCCTTCAGGTCATGGCTGCAGAGGGTCCTACTCTAACGGAGAAATTCAGAAGCTCTCCATAGAGGACACATTTCCTGCCTGGTGAGAGGGGGCTCCACTGGTGTGATACTCTCATGAAGTAGGTCCTCCTCACTGAAGCCTGTAG
>CABHPP010144176.1:62880-86563 GCA_902168425.1 Peromyscus attwateri | reverse complement strand
TTATATTTATAAAATATTTAAAATTTTTTATGTGTATGGGTGTTTTGCCTACATGTATGGTTATGACATGTGTGCCTGGAGCCTGCAGAGGCCAGAAGAGGGCATTGGATCCCCTGAAACTGGAATTACAGACAGTTGTGAGTCACTATGTGGATGCTGGGAATTGAAGCTAGGTCTTCTAGAAGAGCAGCCAGTGCTCTTAACTTCTGAACCATCTTCCTAGCCCCTTTAATTGCATTTTTTAGATCTAAAGCAAAGTAGAAAAAGCATTATACTTACTAGATTTGGGTGAAAAGAGTATGTTGATATATAATTATATTATGACATATTTTCTCTCTCTCTCTCTCTCTCTCTCTTTCTTTCTTTCTTTCTTTTTTTTTTTTTTCAAGACAGGGTTTTTCTGTGTAGTTGGCTGTCCTGGAATTCACTCTGTAGACCAGGCTGGCCTCAGACTCACAGAGATCCACCTGCCTCTGCCTCCCGAGTGCTGGGATTAAAAGTGTGTGCCACCACCGCTGCCCGACATATTTTCATATATTTCAAATGGCTCTCACTGTATAAAACAGAGCAACTGGCATGCACTGCCGCGTATGGCATGCTGGCTTACCTCCTCCGATCCTCAGAGAGCCGTTCTGAACCTTGGGAGTGAAGTGACTGCTCCTGGTGTCCTGCAGTAATGCTGCAGGACAGAACCTCCACCCAGAGGGAAGGTTCTACACAGCTAATGCGCAGCTGACACAGATGCCGGGAAGGGACCACCACGCCGCTGCAGGAGGCTCTGCTTATGTGACGCACACCACACCGAGTGGCTTTCATGGGTGAGCCCCTTGCTCAGACCTTCATTTGCATTAGCATGCAACACTCACAGCAGCTTGAAGGGCGGAAGCCTGCCCTGCCACTATCACCAATTCAAAAAGTTAGGCGCAGGGCATGAAAGCATGACGTGTGTTGTGACCCAAGATCCCTGCGAAGTAAGTACCAAGGCAAGTTGGACCCAGGGGCATGACTGTGGAAGCTCTGTTTCTCATCACCAGGTGGCCACTCCGCAGCCAGACCTATCAAGATGGTTGCCGACACGTCTCCTGCCTTATCAAACCCAACTCATCTCTTGAGGTTTCTCCTCCTAGCGTCTATCTTCTTTGCAAAGACTGCACCTCCAAGCATCATCCAGCTGGAAATCACATTTTAACATAAATTTCTGGGGGAATACAGATGCCCAATCTATAGCAATAATATACTTCATTGAGAAGCTGGGTCAACCTTAAGCCTTTCAGGTAGAGACAAAGAGTTTAAATTGCTGGTTCACTGAGGCCTGCAAGGAAAAGACCATGGCGGTCTCCTATTACATTCGTTTGCTCAGCCCTTAAAAAAAAACATAATTTTTATAATGAAAATAACGGACATTCTGGAAAAGTACTTTCTTCTAAAGTTTTAAGACAATATCAAAGGCACCAAACAATGTCATATTTGGGGCAGGCCGCTTCAGACTGATAGACGACTCTTTTTTTTTTTTTTTTTTTTTAAATAGTTGAGGGGTTTTATTCAGTAAAGCACAGACTCTAGCTAAAGATGGGCAACCCAACTCTTTGTGACAGACAGAGAAGAACCCTGGTTGCAGGACTGAGGCAGCGCCCCTCTGCCTCTCCCAGTGCACCTCTGCCTCTCTCAGTGCACACGGTCTACCCTGGATTCGGAAATCTAAAGGTGTGGGTATAACCGAAGAGAACACAAGAGAACAGCCACTGAGCTGCAGCCGCACAAAGCAGAGGGCCCAGCGTCAACTGGGGCTCAGGGAAGAGTCTTTGAAAGATGTGGCTGCTCAGCAGAGACCAGGGAAATGATGGCTAGGCAAAGAAGATGCACGAAATCCCACCGACAAGATAGCGAGCACATGGTGTTCTAGGCACTGAGAACACAGAGGACTGCGGTCAGGAAGGGGGAGCAGGACTGTCAGGGGGGCAGAACAGACCTGCTAGGTAGACATCATGACTCGGCGAATATCACCCTTCTGGAATAATTTACATCCAGTAGAGTGAGCTAGCCCCAGGAAATACAAGAATTCCATGGGACAAACAGTAAGGAACAATCAGGGAATTCAGAGAGGGGACAAATTACACACACACACACACACACACACACACACACACACACACACACAATTGTGTAAAAGATCTCCCTCAAAATACCAAGCAAAATAATCAGGGAGGTAAACATAAGATGTAACTTGTAGAGTGCTCGTTATAAACACTTTAATAAGTATGAATAAACCTCCAAACGACTGGATTTGAAAGACGAACTGCAGCCGGATGGGAAAACACTGTTTCCCCACAAATTCATATTTAAATTGAATGAAATTCCAATAGAAACGGTCATTTTTAACATTTTGGGATAAGTTAAAGTAATATTAAGGTTCATTTATAAAACCAATTATGAAGATTAATCTGAAACATTCCTGAAAGTGAAATGTAATATAAGGAATTATCCCAGCTTGACAGCTAAGGCCAATTTAAAGCCCCAATCACTAAAATAACTTGGACCAGAAAAAAGCAGACTAAGAAATAAGTATGCAGACTCCATTAAGTGAAACCAGGTCCACCTGAGAATTAACATGTGAAAATGAGACATTTTATAACAGTAGGAAAAGGAGATTCCCCAGCTGATGATGCTGGATCAATAGCTCATTAGGAGAGGAAAAAATTAAGTTGGCTATCTGCTTTACCCAATATCCTAGCATTGATTCCCAGTGGATCAAAGATTGAAATACAAAAAGCAGTGAAGGAGCCAATAAAGTGCTGGGAATTCAGTCCCCAGGATACGCTCGCGTGTGTGCATGCACACACACACACACACACACACACACACACACACACACACACATACACACACAGGTTTTAAAACTCATAAAAAAATTGAAAAAAATGAATGGTTAATTTTATACGCTCCTGGAATAAGGAAGGGTTTTAGGAAGGTCTGAAGGTCTGGGCACACAGACGTCCCAAAGATTCAATATTCTGTTATATAAAAACTGCAGTTGGAGTTATGAGCAGGATGCCCTAAACCAGGAGAAAAGAAAGCTGACAGTGACGCCTTTCTTTTCAAAAAGTGCATGCAAAGAAAATAGAGGATTGATCAAAAGTCCACCCTGGAAGAAGTGGATGAAGGGTACAGACAGCTGATTGCTAAACAGTAAAAATAAAACATCAGTAATTACAAAAACCAGCAAACAGCAAGCAGAGACCTTTTTTTAAAACTCAGACTTCCAGACACAAGGCCCTTTGCTCAACCAATTATGAACAATTAGACCTGACCAAGGCCGGGGTGGCAGACTGGGTCACCGCCGGTAGGAAATCAGAGAAAGTTCATCTAATTTTAAAGGTATCATTTGCACATAACAGTTACTCTGCTGGGAGTTTTCCTATATAAATCCCACCAATGTTTGCAGTGGGATGTTTCGTATGCTGTATGTGTTGCTCTGATTGGTTGATAAATAAAACACTGATTGGCCAGTAGCCAGGCAGGAAGGATAGGCAGGATAAACAGACAAGGAGAATTATAGGAAGGGGAAGGCTGAGTCAGGAGACACCAGCCTACCATCCAGGGAGCAGCATGAAATGGCACACAGGTAAAGCCATGGAACACATGGTGACACATAGATGAACAGAAATGAGCTGAATTTAAATGTAAGAGCTAGTCAGTAGTTAGCCTGAGCTAATGGCCAAGCAGTTTTAATTAATATAAGCCTCTGTGTGTTTACTTGGATCTGAGTGGCTGCAGACTGGGCGGGACACAGGAAAACATTCACCTACAAATGTTGATCAAGAGATGTGTACAAGTGGATGCATGGAGGCACTGCTGGTCCAAACAGAGGAGAAAGTAACCCACAATCCAACACTAGCTGCACAGAGTAGGATGCTCCCTTATGAAGAGTTAGTATTGGAGACTGGACAGATGCTCAGTGGTTAAGAGCACTTGTTGCTCCTGCAGGCGACTGATGCCAGGTTCCCAGCATCCACAACCATCTGTGACTCCAGTTCCAGGGGATCTGACACTCTCTTCTGACCTCCTCAGACACCAGGTACACTCGCGATGCAGACATACATGTAGGCAAAGCATTCATACTCATAAAATTGATCTTTAAGACATCTTTTAAAGTGTTACTATTCAGCTGGGGAAAAGAAGAAGTGTTTTCATGTGGAGTGGGGGAAAGGAATGGATGATGGTGTATATGGGTTCCTCTCTTTCTGGTCAGTTTTAGAGGAAACAGCAGACAGATGTTCATGCCGGCATGGGTAGGAATGTCATTTTTATATTTGATTCTATTATTTGTTCTACTATTGGATATTTTCTAATTATTTTTATTTTATGTGTATAAGTGTTTTGCCTGCACATACGTATGGACTTTGTGTGTGTGTGTGTGTGTGTGTGTGTGTGTGTGTGTGGTGCCCTTGGATGCCAGAAGAAGGAATTAGATCATCCAGAACTGAAGCTACAGATGGTTGTGAGCTTCCATGCGGGTGCTGGGAACCAAACCAGGTCTTGTTTGAGAGCAGCGAGTGCTCTCAACTGCTGAGCCATCTCTCCATCCCCATTATCAGACATTTTTAAGTATATAAACTAATCATTTATTAAAACGTGAAAATGAAGTGAGGGGTGCTGAGGAGATGATCAGTGAGTAAATCACCTCCCATGTAAGCATGAGGACTGGAGTTCAGATCCTCAGCACCTGTGTGTAAATGCTGGGTGGGCATGGCCACCAGCCTGCTATCCCAACACTTTGAGAAGCAGAGATAGGAAGGAGGTCCTGAGAATCTGACTAACTAGAGTCGCCAAATTAGCAAGCTCTGGGCTCCACTGAAAGACCCTGCCTCACTGAGTAAGGTAGAAGCGCTCCAAGAAGACTCAGTGTAAACTCTGGTCTCCACAGATTCAGACATACAGATGCGTGTGTGCACGCCTGTATGCACACGTGCATGAACACACACACACAACACACACACACACACACACACACACAAACACAAATGCAAAAAAAAAAAGCCCATGAAAATGAAGTGTCCAGATAGTGGAGTGATGGACTTTTTTTTCTTTAAATAAATGCCTGTAGCTCTGAAAGAGTTGAGGTGGGAGGCTGGAGAGATAGCTTGACAGAGACAGTGTACTTGTAATCGGACTTTCCTTAGGGCTGTCAGCTCACAAATGATGACACAGACACTTATTAGTAATTATGAGAGCTCAGCCTTAGCTTAGGCTTGTCCCACTAGCTCTTATAACTAAAATTAACCCATATTTTTATTAACCTACATTCTACCATGTGACTTTTACCTCTCTCCCATTTTTGTGTGTCTGCACTGTTCTGTGTCTCCATGGCATCTCCTGCATGCCTTGATTATCTCCTCTTCCTCTCTCTGCCCGGAAGTCCTGCCTATCTCTCATACCTAGCTATTGGCCATACAGCTTTTTCTTACACCAATCACAGCAATACATGTTCACACAGTGTACAAATATCCCACAACAGTGTACTGCTTCGCAGAGGACCCAAGCTTGGTTCCCAGTACACATATGTAACTCTAGCTTCTTCTGACCTCTGTAGGCACCTGCATTCACACACACACACACACACCACACACACACACACACACACACACACACACACACACATTCTGGTGCGTGTGCATGCACACATACAAAAAATACTTTTAAAGAGATACCAGAAACACACCGACTAAGACAATTAAAGCTGAAATAACCATGAGGACATCTCCAGGGTCCCTGGAGCAGGTATTTCTAGAGCAGGAGACTTTCCTGTGTCTCACAGATTTCCCCACTTGCCTCCTGTGAGGATGCTCCCAACTCCCTACACCCCTGCCCCACACACAACCATCAGAGCACATGGCTTCGGTACCAGGAGGGTTAAAACAAACAGAAGGAAATCAGACTTTCAAAAGAACATTGTTACAGTTTGCACACGCATTTCCTCTCTGCAGATAAAGCTGAAAGAGATGACAAAACCAGATACAGGCTCACCTCCTGTCTTCTTCTCCATCTGCTGATCTGGGCAGACTGAGACGACTCACGCTATCCCATCCTTCCTCCACCCATGCGAGCTCCAGGGCCCTAAACATCTTAGGCTTTGGGCTGGATGCCAAATCACATGGTATGTGTCTTGTGGTCCTGCCTGGATCTTCTGCCCTCCATTGCCTGCATCTCAGGCTCTTCTCCTTGGAGCTTCCTGAGAAGGTGATTCTGTCCAACGGATCCACACTGGGCCATGCTCCTGGACCACTTTAGTGCACTATGTGGGGTACAACACGGTCTGTAGACCTGGAAAAGCTGCCAGGTGCTTCTAGAAGCCTCAGACAACAATTGAGCAACTGCATGAAAAGGGGAAACTGAAGGGAAAAAAATCAACCAAGAATTTGAGATGCTAATGAACTAATCCGGACTTATCATAATAGCAAGGCGTACCCTGCGCGTGTCCATCTCCACAGCTCTGGGACTGTAAGTGACTGTAAATAGCAATCCCCAACTCAGTAACTCTCTGATAAGCCTTTCCTTGAGAATGCAGAAGACATGGGAGATGTGGGGCTTAATTGGAATACAACAACACGATGCTGAGTCCAATTTAGAACCAGATGTGGGAGCACATCAGGAAAGGCCCACAGCAGAGGGCCACAGGCAAATCCTCCTGCCTCTCCACGCAGACGTAGAACCAGCCTTCCACAGAAAACTCGGGCCGAATGGAATGGTGGCCTAGGTGAGTCAGGGAAGAATCTCCTAGCCTGAGACAGCAGAACTTCCAGAGAATTCCCGACAACAAAAAGGAAAGAACCGACCTCATTAATACAGGGCAAAACTTTCAAAACTATCCTGTAGAGAGCAGATATAATATGCCCTGACTCGAAGCATGTGGGTACTAGGGTCTGGTTTCTTAAGTGTCTTATCTATGGAACCTGAGAAGAAAATGCCTTCGTGTTTCCTTGCCCCACAGAGGGGTAAAAGCATCCTAGTGTAAGCACTGGATGTTAGATAGAATTCAGGAGCCCTTGGCTGTGTTCAAAGCCGACTCCAGGATGGTGTCCTAATGTCTTAGTTTATGTTCCTGGTGCTGTGACAAAATACCCTGACCAAAGCAACTTCATGGAGAAAGAGCTCATTCCATCATCGGCGGAAGTCACAGGGATGGGATTTGAGGGAGCTGGTCACAACACTCCATAATCAGAAACAGGGAACAGTGAATGGAGATCTGCTACAGCTCCGCTCACTCTCTTCATTCACGCCCTGGGAATGGTCCACCAGAGTGAAGATGGGTCTTTCCACATCAATACCTAATCAAGATAATTCTTCACAGGCCTTTGCAGAGGCTAGCCTTAATGTAGGCAATCCCTCACGGCCATACCCCGAGGCCTACTTCCTAGGTGTCCAGCTGACCATATTAAACTATTACACTAACTTCTTCACACTTTGGTTTGATTTTTTTTTTAGAGCAGGACTTTGTGGGAGGGACAGGAGACATTCACACGTGTCTGTGAGGTACAGGAGGGTCTGCGGAGATCCTCCCTGCACCAGGCATGGGCTTAACCACTGGCCATGTCATCATACTAGAAATAGAGGATGTTTGATTTCCTGAAGAGAGAGTCAGACAACAGATGAGAAAAGAGGTGGCTAATTTTAGAAAATGAGAGGGCTCGTGGATAAGAAGCTACCAGTAGGTCAAAGACGAGTGTGCAAAGTGAGAAAGCTAACCAAAAAGAGAGGCGTGGAATGTCTTGTACAGGGGGACTTCATCCTCAGTAGAATAGAGGAACCAGCTGCTTCTCCACCCTGCAGTACTCCTGACTAGGCTCTTGGCTGGGATATCAGACTCAACAACGCTGCAAACATAGTTCCTGAAACCGCTTGTCTCCCAGCCAAACCCCCAGACACACAATGTCATGATGATGGACCCACACTCTGGGTCTTCATGGCCCAGCGAAATCATCAGGGTAGCAGATGCAGTCAAATCTATCAAAGAAAAGTACGGGGAAGCTGGCATCTGCACAAGCCAGTCCAGAAGGATGGGCAGGATGTCTGCGCTCAATTTCACTTACTTCTGATCTTTTTCAGTGTGTGTGTGTGTGTGTGTGTGTGTGTGTGTGTGTGTGTGTGTGTGTGTTGTGGGGGAGGGTGTTCCCCCAAACAAAAATGACCTATCGCTGGAGTAACATTAATTTCTGCTTAGTCTTTGGACATATTCAATGTGCACCATGCCTGAACTCACTTACCTCCCATGATAACTCCTGGGCACACACTGACGTCATGCCCTTTTCCAGTTGGAAGAACACAGACACAGTTCAGAACGTGGTTTGACCAAGTATAAAGTGGCAGAGATGGAGACAGGCCATCTGAAGCCCTGGGTATTTCTTTTGACCATTGCACTATGCAACCTTTCATGGCCGTCGTTTGTTTGTTCTCGAGTTGAGTTGTGGTTTCCTGGAGGTTCAAGTTCAACGTTGTACAGATGGACGGTGATGGCAGAAAGTGACAGGAGTTCTGGAGGTGGATGATGATGGTGGCTCAGATAATGTCACCAGACTGAAGACTTGAAAGTTATTAAAGTGTCCGATGTCATGCTACATATATTGTAATCTACACGTGCCAGAATAAAGAGATAGAAGGTGTAAAATTCAAACAAATTTCAGAGAAGTAACTTTTATCACCAAACTTGTCTAACCCATTTAAATTTTTTTTAAAAAATCTATTTGTTATCGTTATTGTTGTTGTTGCTTGGGATGGGCATCTTGCTATGTTGCCAGGCTGGTCTCAAGTGGTCCTCCAGTCTCCCAGCTTCCTGAGAAGATGGCTGTACATGAGCGTCTTAGGGTTTTTATCGCTGTGAAGAGGCACCATGACCATGGCAACTCTTATAAAGGAAAACATTTAATTGGGGCTGGCTTACAGTTTCAGAGGTTTAGTCCATTGTTATCATGGCGGGAGGCATGGCAGACATGGTGCTGGAGAGGTAGCTGAGAGTTCTATATCAGGATCCACAAGCAGCAAAAAGAGCATGAGACACCGGGCCTGGTTTGAGCATCTGAAACCTCAGAGCCCACCCCCAGTGACACACTTCCTCCAACAGGCCACACTTCCAATAATGCCACTCCCTATGAGTCTCTGGGGGCCATTTTCATTCAAACCACCACAATGTGCATACTGCTATACCTGTCTCACTGAACCTTTTAAGAAATTAAGTAGAAGATGAGAAGGATTTTCTCAGAGTCTAGAGAACATGGGCCAAGAATCTCTCCCTCTTGTTGAGAACTCTCCTCTCCCTTGGACACTGGGTGGGTCTCTTTGGGCACCACTCCTGGAGATTAAACTATCTTCTCACTTTGTGCCCCTCCTATCCAGAAGACCAAAAGTTGCTAGTTGATCAGTTGGCTGAGCATTTTTCTTGGATAGTTGAGAAATGGCCCAACGAAGACCTCTACATCCTTCTCCTCATAACTGTTACCAAAAGTTTCAAATCCCAGATTCAGAATCATTCTTGACACGTCCATGCAACTGAAACACAAGTAGGTACTCCATGAATCATCATGTGCTTTGCCATCCCCAGAGATGGAGGTCTCCTGGAGTTTGCAAGAAGCCAGCACTATCCTGAAACCATAAACAGCTTAGGTATCAAGAGCTGTGGGATGCTAAAGAAGGAGAGGCAAGAGCTGACAGCTTACCATGTTCAGTAAGTAAAGGATGCCCAGGTGTGCCGAGGAGTTCTACAAGTCTCTGAAACCCGTGTCCTTATCAAGTTGGCCTCTTTCAATCCTTCAGTAGAATCCCTGTCAGGACCTCAGCTTGACTGACCTCTGGAGTCCTTCAAAAGTTTCTAACTTCCAGGAATAAGAGTCTAGTGTTGGCATTTCTGGCCCGAGACCATACAGCTAATCAGGAGCGATGCTTGGATTCAGACTTTCGGAGCTAGTACAGTGGCTGCTGAGGAGCCCTGTAGGAGGAGTAAAGGGATTCCAGTTGAGAAGGAAAGGCAAGGGAGTAGAAACAGCTAAAATAAGAAGGGGGAAGAGGGGGGGAGAGGGAGGAGGGAGGAGGAGCGGGAGAGGAAGAGAACAATAATAACAAAGATGGAGGACTCAATCCTCTTTTCGAATTCAAAACCTACTGTAAGTTCTAGTATGAAGGGAGTGTGTCGCTGGCACAAGGCTAGCCACCCAAATCAATGGCGTAGAACATGAGAGTTCAGAAACACACACCTGTAGTCAGCTGCTCTTTACCAAGGACACCAGCGCAGTTCAGTGTGAGTGTGATGTCTAATCCTCACCGTCACCTTCCCTGGATTTGGAACCACTGGGAGGGAGACACAGCTCTGGGTTTGCCTATGAGGGTACTTCCACAGAGAAAGGAAGCCCCACTTCAGATGGAGGTGGCACCATCCTAAGGACCGAGGTCTGCCGCTTAATAAAAAGAAAAAAAAAAGAATAAAGTGAACTGAGCACCAACATTCATCTCTTCTTTGCCTCTGGACTATCGGTGCAATGTGACCAGACCTTGCCACCAAGCTTTCCTGCCATGATGGACTGTATGCCCTCAAACTGTGAGCCAACATAAACCCTCCCGTCTCTAAGTCGCTCTTGCCAGGCATTCGGTCACAGCAAAGAGACAAGTAACTAATACAGGGGTCAGGATTGTTGCCAGGGCAAAGGAATGAAGTCGGACCCCCTCCTCACCTCATATGTAAACATCGACCTGTTAGTTACTATGCAGTGCCGTGTTATTTATTCATTAAGCGGCGCTGTTTACCATGCGAGAAAAGCTCCGAGGCACAACAAAACCCACTATAAGCGTTGATTAGGGGAAGGGGAACAGAGGGCGTGTGCTTGGGCCCATTGAAGATCGTGCAGGAAGAGAGAGGGGGGAATAGATGGGACTCACTTTTTATGAATTCTCCCCGCACATGCGCATATGGGCTTACATAGCTACGCCGTGCATGTGCATAGATTACGTGATCACGCTGTGCACAAATTACGTGACCACACAGCCCAAGGATTACGCAAAACATAAGACCCTGGAGTGATTAAGCTTCTTGCCAGCGCATGCGAGGTCCCCGGGGAGTGGCTAGGAATTCTGTCATAGCCCACAATGATCAGTGATCTAAACACACAATTAATCTTATGAAACTCTTAGAGAAAAATAGAAGGAACTAGCAAGAAATTTAAAAGCCAGTTCAAAGAATTAGAGAAAATACTGACAAATCAAAATGTCTTATTAGTATGCACTATGTATTATACATAAGGAAATCCTGAAACTTACCAATAAGTAGGCAAATCAAATGAAAAATGAACAAAGAATTTGTATGGATATTTACTCATAGGAGACATAGGTGTGAACAATACTCAGTTGGGAAATGCTTGACATTTCTGGTCATTAGGTCAATGTAAATCAATAGCACAGTGAGAGACCATTTCACACCCATAAACACGGCTATAGTTTTGTGAAAATGGCAAATGTCTTGGAAAGGGTGCGGGGAGATGGGGAGTCACATGTTTTACTGGCTCCAGTAATGTCTAGTGGTGTGGCAACTTTGGAAACCAGCTCATCCATTCTTTAAAAAGGTTACCAATGGATTAACTACGCAATTCAACAAATCCATGCTAAGCTGACCTACTACAGAAATGGGGGGAGGGTGTTTAAATAAAAATGTATATGCGGGTGTTTACAGCATTCATTATTTATAACAGCCGAAAGGTGCACATGGCCCAGTGAAGTCATCTAATGAATAGATAAATAAGTTGTGGTCTCTGCATGTGCTGGAATACCATTCAGCCATAAAGCAGCATAAAGTACTGATACACAATATAACGTTTAGAAAGCTTGCAAGTATCATGCTCAGGGCAACAAGCCTGGCGTAAGAGACCACATAATTGGAAATTTTAATTTATAGAAAAGATGCAAAATAAACAAAAACTAGAATGAGAATTGCAACGGGCCTCGGAGAGAGGAAAGTGTGAGGACACCGTGCTGGTAGACACAATCTTCTTTCAGTGTGATGAAAGTGTTCTGGAATTACGTGTTCGTGATGGTTTCACAACCCCACGAGTAAGAACCCTGAATATGACATCTTAAAAAGGTGAGTCTCTTAGCATATGAATTGGATCTAAATACAAGGTTAGTAAAAATAATCCCTAACCAGTATTCAAGAAAGCAAAGGGGGCCGGAGAGATGGCTCAGCGCTTAAGAGCACTGACTGATCTTCCAGAGGACCTGGGTCCCCACTCCCCACACTGGACAGCTAACCACCTGTAACTATGGCTTCAGAAAATCTGAAGTCTTCTTCTGGCCTTTCTGGACACTGTTCTTAGTGTATGTGCTCAGCATACACACGCATGCATGCACACACAAGTGTCAGTTTTTAAAAAAATAAAATACGTTTTAAAAAATAAAATGAAAAAGAAATGTGAGTCGTGTTTCTTCTTTCTCGATTTAAAGTCTATGACTTGTAGGACAAAAATAAAAATAACCATCCTGTGAGATTGAGTATTAGGAAATTCAAGAAAAGACTTTTTCCAGGGAACACAATTGTCTTAGCATACCCCCAAACACAGACCCTAGGATAAGCACCAAAGTGCAAATGAGCCCTTTGGGAGGTGAAGGAAATACCAGCCAGGGAACAGGGAAGTGAGTCAGAGGAGGGGAGGCATCCTACATAACTCATCACCAAGCAAGCTTCATTGGGGGTACTGGGGCTGGAGCCATCTGGAGCCAGGGAAAAGGCTCTTCAGAGGGGCCGTCACCGCCCCCCCCCAGTTCACAGCCCAGCTCCTTGCCCTATTTACATTTATTCAGGGTTAGCTCCTCCACAAACAGGAGTAAGCTACTACCCAGAGGAATGCTAGTAGTTGGAAGCCGTGTGTGTGTGTGTGTGTGTGTGTGTGTGTGTGTGTGTGTGTGTGTGTGTGTGTGTGGTGGGGGGTTGTGGAGTGGTGCTAGGGGCTGACTCCCACTGAGATGGAAAGCCCCAAGGATGAGGACCCCTACAGCTCATAGGAACCTCTGCCAGTGGTTAGAGGTCAAAGATTCTGAAATAAAAAGAGATGGGTTTGAGTTTTAAAGTCATCATTTAGGGGCAAGCTAGTCCACTGGAAGGCTGATTTGTTTATATGCAAAGAAGGGGAGGGATAGGGTAAATGCCCACAAGTCATTCCAGGAGACCTTTCAACTGGAAGGGACAGCAGGAAGCCCTGGATTGGTCCCCTTTGGTCTGAAGTGGGAGGAGAGCCCCGGAACGCAGCTGGCGTCTGGTATGAGGGGCGTTTTGTAGATCCCGCTGTCTAACCTGGGGTCTGTGCCAGCTCTGGGTAATCGATTTCAGGATGTACCTCCACGTGCAAGCTCAAACGGTCTTCCTGGAGAATTCGCCCCTGGTTATGCAGTGCCCTTTTTAGCTGTGCTAAATTTTCTTATTTCAATTCTCAAATTATCTGAGGTAAATGCAGCTTCTGCAGATTTCTTTGGGGGTGGTATTACTCCTAGTAGTTTATCTTTCTCCATTCCTTTGCTCTTTTTATAAAAAAAAAAAATGTGTGTATGAGTGTTCGCCTGCATGTATGTGCCAGCACCACCTCCATGCTTGGTGCCCTCAGAAAACAGAAGAGGGCATTGAGTGCCCTGCAACGGGGATGACAGAGGGTTGCAAGCTGCCACGTGCTGGGGCTGAACCCAGGCCATCTCCAAGAACAGCAAGCGCTCTTAACCATTGGGTCACCTCTCCAGCCCCTCTTTGGGTATTTTAACGAATACCTGTGTGGTTTTTTCATTTGAAAGTGAGGTTCTTGCTGACAACATATAGCTATTTGGGTCTCATTTTTTATTCACTCCGTGAATCTCTAAGCTTTTTATTCTGCATTTAGACTAATGACATTTAAAGTGACTATTGACATAGCTGGATTAATAGCTACCATATTTCTAACTGTTTTCTCTTACTGCCCTTATTCTACTGATTTATTTGTTTTGTTTTCCATTCTCTTTTTCTACCGTCTCTGGTTTTAATTGAGCATCGCACATTATTCCATTTTTTTCCTCCCATCTTGGCTATTAATCATACTTACAAATATGTTTAATAACTAGGCACACATCTGTCACCCCAGTTACTCAGAAGGCTGAAGCAGGAGGAGTGCTTCAGTCTAGGATTTGGGGGGTCATTCTGGGCAACATCGGGAGACCTCATGTCCACAGCACATGCCCGCCATCCCCTCCTCAGAGTCACCACGTGTTTGTTTAGCAGGAAGTAGTGTGGCTGTGTCTTAGAACCTCTGGCTGTACTGTGGGGAAGCCCTCAGTTAATCAGTCTGTGAACTGAACGTCCCAGAGTTCTCCACTAACAGATTTCCCTTTTCATCTCCCATTGTTTCTCTGTTTGTTGTTGTTGTTGTTGTTGTTGGTGGTGGTGGTGGTGGTGGTGGTGTGTGAATGGTGAGATGGAACCCAGGGCCTCGGGTATGCTAAGCAAGTACTCTTCCACTGAGCTCTGTTCAGCCTTTGCTGTTCAGTGTTTGTATTATTGCAATGACCACTTTATACCATGCTGCCAATGGAAAGCCATGGCCCCGCCCCCCAAGCTCCAGGTATCTCTACCCACCACTACCTGGAGTTATCCCCAGGTCAGACTTCCTTGTCTCTGTGTGGAGGGAGGTGCTATTGTCTCAGCATCCAGATCCTTTGTGTGAGCTCCTGGGACACCCTGCCCTCAGAGTGAGACAGTGCTTAGGGTAGATAAGTTCACAGAACATCTGTAAACCCACATTCTGTCTTCAGGGAGAATTCTCTTCCCGCTGGGCCTCGGGCTTCGCTTCCTCTGCTCATCACATCTTAAGAATGGAAGAGAACAAGATTAGATCCACTGGGCTCATCCACTTGCTCTCCAGAGAGAGCCTGCTTCTGTGTTTCAAGGGATGAAGAGAAAGGCAGCGTTGAGGAGGCAATGATGGATGTTTAGGGAACTAACCCGAGGCTGCAGCCACTTTGTCTGTGTTTGGAAGAAGCTGGAAGCCACTTCGGATTTACATCAGTATCCCCCATCCAGATCATCACAGAGGAACTTTGCCTCAGGTTGGACATTCCGCATTTCTTCTGTGGGACCAGAACATCTTCATCTTTGTTTGGATGCTCGTGCTCTTGTTCTATTTTGCACACACCCTTCCCCATGTTCTTCAGGGACACTTCCTTAACCAAACACTTTCTCTTGACTCTCATCTCATAGCACTCTTGGGGACTCAGCTCAGACACCATCCACCGTCCAAATAAGCTAAGGTGGCGAATGTCTTCTATGTCCACACTTTATGGACAAGTCTGACCTTCAAAGTGATCTGGTTTCTTCATACAGAACAGCTAATACCATTTAAATGGCAAATGTTCATACAAATAGAAATACACAAAAATACACATATATATTTATAAAACATATATATATTTGTTTGTATTACATATATGTACATATGTGTAATATATATGCTACCCAATGAAAATGCTATTGGTTGTTTCCAATATTTTTATTTGATACTTTTCTTGTGACTATTCTTCAGAGGCCCAAACACGGCAAGAACCCGCTGTAGCCAGGGAATTAATCCATTTGATTCCTCACTCCATTCCAGACTTGAGTCATACTTCCTGACTCTTCCTTTCACATCTCTTTACCTCTTAATGGCTTCACTGAGGCAAACATGGTACCTGTGTCTTGCCCTCCCCACCGTCCTGTCAAATCCTGTTCTTGGGAAATGACTGAATTGGTGAAATGTTCACCAGTTTAAGCAGCTGAAATGTTCACCTTTTCCTTTTCTCCCCTTGGCAGCAGAGGGAATGCCCTTGAAGGTGTTTCAGGAACCAGTACATGGGTGTGAGGAAACCGTCGGCGCACAAGATCCTGGAGATCGATGCTTCGGCGTCGGTCACCAATAAGTGGAAGCTGGGCAGAGACTTTTTCCTTACTTTCACAGCCCGTAGAGAGCAGCCGCAGTGGAAGGAACAGAGACCCCGCCTCTCACATTCCTGTCCTCACCCGCTGCAGCTGAGAGCTAACTACAGCAATGCCATGATATTGGAGCCGAGTTTGTTAGATGACAACCCCTGTTCAAATTCTGGCTCTATCAACTTAACTTGAGTCACTTACTGCTGCGTTTCTCCAGCTCAGGGAATGGAACCCCCAACTAACAAACCCCTAAAGTTCACATCATGAGACTTTCACGTTAAGAGACCCTTTTCTTGGCACTGGTTGAAGCCACCCAGCTTGCCAAGAGGAACAGAGACCTAGAGAGTTGGGGGGCATGTTCAAAGCCCAATGTTCCATGACCAATTAATCAGCACTCTTTTGGAGTCCGTGTTTACAGGTCTCAGCTAATGTTTCATCAACTACACCTCCAGTGGTACCTCCGAGGTGTCTCCACGTGGTGTCATCTTGGGGCTACTCTAGAGGGCAAGGCAGTGGGTGAGTCAAGATCCCTATGGGGTCATGCTGGTACCTAGCCACTAGCCATGGATCTAGAGACTTCGTTCCCCAAAGAAGGTCACTCTGGATGTACATGTGCTCTTGCAGACACGTGGAGATGAAGCAGAGTCTCTCAAAAACAAGGACAATCCTGTCAGCTTCCTGGCTACTGGTAGGTGGCTTTCTCAGCCCCAGGTTTCTTTACAGAGAGACCTTCCTGTCTGCACCCAGGCTCTGCCCCAAATCCAAAGATTCAGAGTACGAAGTCCTGACCCTGAGGCCCCAGGCATTCTAGAAAGCCTCCATCTTGCCCGTGTGCCTGTTTCTGCACTACAGCATCACTAGGACCGGGGTGGGGGACAGGGTGGGGGGAGTCTGTTACTGTGCCTCAGAAACAGAGCTCATGCAAGGAGGCTGGTCAGTGATGAGGTGGGTCTGACAGCTTCCAGGTGGGCTGTCCTCATGGTGCCAAATGGAGTTGGTCTCACCAAGGAGGACAGCAGAGTCAATGACAGGCACACGAGGGACCTGATCATCACCCCCTAGTGCATCATGATGGCTGGTACCCCACTGCAATGACACCCCTGGTCCCCAGAATCGAGGGTAACTTTGGGAGGATATATGAGAACCTGAAGGTTGTTAGGGAGGTCGTAGACAACACAGCACAATCTCATTGGAGGTGGGGACAGAGCATAAGGATGGAAAACTTCTCCAGCAACCTGAGGAGCTGCCCTAGCCCTTCGGGTATCAGGACTTAGGGTAGCTAGATTTAGGAAAAAAACAAAACAAAACCCAGAACAACGTATGCTTTTTAGAATTCGGTGTTATGTGATACTGGGGGTGTACCTATTTAAAAAATGTTATTTATCTGAAATTCAAATTTAACTGGGCATCATGTACTTATCTGGCACTCTTCCATCCTCCCTACCCTAAAACAGGAAAGTGACATTTTAAAATACCATTCTAAAAAAACCTGCATTCCGTGTCAAAAAATGTAGAGAAGTACGGAAAATAAAAATAAAACACAGATAATTTTGCCCCCCAGAATTAACAAGTGTTAACGTCTTCTGATCCTTGCTAGTGAGTGTGTTTGTTCATTCTCTGTCTCTCTTTCTCTCTCTTTCTCTCTGTGTCTCTCTCTCTCTGTGTTTTAATAAGAATCAGATGCTCATAAAACTTATACTGTAGCACACATATGGCTTCCTATCATATTTTCATCTGTAACATCATCTATTTAAGAAAATATATCCTAGGGCTGAACTGATGAGTCAGTGTTTAAGAGAACTCACTGTTCTTCCAGAGGACCTGTGTTCGGTTCCCAGCCCCTACATGGCAGTTCACAACAGGCCCTAACTCCAGGTCCACGGTCTCTCTCACCCTCTTCTGACTTCCATGAACATCAAACATTCATGTAGTACACTTAGATATGTGAAGGCAAAGCACTTGCACACATATAATAAATCTTTAAAAAATATTTTCTAATATCTTTTTTATATTATATTTTAAATATTTTAAATAATAAAATATTTAAAAAATAAGAAAATGCATGAAATCAAATGTCTATAATGCTGTCTTTTATTTCACATGTAATTCTTAATGTTTTATATGTTGTTTTGTTCTTAAGGACTTCCTGTGTTTTTGAGATAAGGTCTCACTCTATAACTGTTGGGAAACTCATTCCTGAGCTCACTCTGTAGACCAGGCTGACCTCAAACTCACAGAGATCCGCCTGGCTCTGCCTCCCGAGTGCTGGGATTAAAGCTGTGTTGCCACTATGCCCAGCCTTAAAGTAGCCTTAAAGCCCTTCCCGGTAAACCTTCCATGAGTGCCAACACTCACTCTTCTTCCACGCGTACACACAGAGGCATGGGAGGAGCTGCTCTTCTCTGACACTTAGCTATTGGATGTTGGATGTGACCGACACCCAGCGCCGCTCCACACCCATCCAGGGGTCCATGTAATGCTGTGAATGAAGCAAACGAGAGAAACACTGATCTTTCTCAGGCCTGCGAGCCCCTGAGCCCAAGCATAACCCCTGCTTCCCCATCACAGGCTCCAGCTGTAGGAAGCACAGCTGCCTGGACTTATAACAAGGAGCTGATTAAAGCCTTTCCCTGGAAATTTCATGAGACAGAGAAATCATAGATTCCGTTAGTAGGTAGTAGCAGGTAAATAGAGGAGTAAATGAGAAACAAGACAGTTTCATGCAGGTGACCCGGAACCACGTCAGCATTACCATCATCCTGTCCCATGAAATTCCAGCCTTACGAAGATGAGATTTCAAAGAGTAGTGCTGTAGTCACGGGACCTTCCGGATCACGTTTGTATCTGACTCTTTACCTATCCCGCACCAGGAATAACCAACCGGTCTGCACAGTTTTCAAGGCCCCCACTCAGAAGTCCTTAGCAGTCTGTGTTGATCCAGTTCTAAAACAGTGATTTCAATGTGGAACGGCCCCCACAGGCTCGTGCGTTTACACACTTGGTCCCCAGCTGGTAACAATGTTTGGGAAGGTTGTGATACCTTTACGGTGGTTCTCAACCTTCCTAATGCTGCGGCCCTTTAATACAGTTCCTCATGTGGTGGTGACCCCCTGACGGGAGCCATAAGCCTAAGTGACCCTTGACACACATGCTGCCATATTTAAGCTTCTCTCCTCTTTTCTTAGATCTAGACTTTGCTTAAGTCTCCATAGCACCAGAACCTCTTCCCACAGATACCAGAACCTCTTCTCAGTTATCAGGTGAATGAGCCGCAGTTAAGCAATTAGGCAGTTAGACAAGGGTAGATAGATAACCTTCAGAGCAACATTTCCTGCTGGCCGAACAGCCCATAATTAAGTCCCTTCCTGCTTGCAACCCCCATTACTAAGTCCCTTCCTGCTCACAACCCCCATAATTAAGTCCCTTCCTGCTTGCAACCCCCCTTTGCCTACCTATATATGCCTTGAGAGAAAAATAAAATTTTGGAGCTTGATCAGATGTCCTGTCTTGCTCTCATTCTTTGTGTCTCTTGTCCTTCTCATTCGCCGGCCCTCCCTTTAGGTCCCCATTGAAGACCCCGCTGGCCAGGGCAAACCCCGACCATAAAATTACTTCATTGCTACTTCATAACTGTCGTTTTGCTACTGTTATAAATTGTAATGTAAATATCTGTGTTTTCTGACGGTATTAGGTGACCCCTATGAAGGGGTGATTTGACTCAGTGGGGTTGCAAGCCACAGATTAAGAACCATTACCGCCTTTAAGAGGTGAGGCCTTGCTGGAGGAAGCAGTCGCTGGGGACAGTCCTTGACAGTTGTAAAGCCTAGCCCCACTTCCCATCTGGTCTCTGCTTCCTGACTGTAAATGCAACATGACTAGCCAGGTCCCTAATCCTGCCTGCCTGCTTCCTCCCGCCCGCCTGCTTCTGGTCCTTCACCATCATAGTAATATATTCCTGAGATTATAAAGACTCCCTTAAGTTGGGTCTTGAAATGTGTTTGGCCTCAACAACAAACTCCAATTCCAATTAATCTCCACAGCACAGAAAAAAACAAAAACAAACCTGAGACTGGACACTCAAAATCTTTTCACTCTCTGACCCTTGACAGCCCCTCCTCCTCTAAGGCGGTTGTGGGGTTCCACTGACTACACTCGGCAATAAGCTTGGCCCTGCACAATCAGCTTTGTATCAGCAGACCAGGGAACTGGTGTGAAGCAAAAGAATCGGGGGCGCTGGATCCCCAGTGAAGAGCTGGGGCCCGTTGTGTTTTCAGCTAGATGGTATATATCCAACTGGATGGCAGAAAGTGGTGAAATTTGAGCGGAGAGCTGAATAAAGACCTGAAACTGAACTTTCCCCCCTGTATGATGGGGACGAAAATGTTCAGGGAGGGGCTAGTGAGATGGCTCGTTAGATAAGAGTGCTTGTTGCCTGGCCTGCTGACCTGGGGCCCACAGGGTAGAAGGAGATAAATAAATAAGTGTAATTTTTAAATTTGTAAACAATAATTCCAGACCTGGGACGAGAGAGACAAGATAGGAAGTAAGGCCAGGAGGACCAGGGAGGAAGGTAAGGGTTCCAGAAGGTTCAGTTCACTGTCGACCCACACGAGGGATTTAATGTTTATGCTTAGTGTAATTTAAAAACTAGATGATCCGCAGAGGATCGCTATCCCTCTACCTGTCTGTCCTCCAGGCTCTTCTCCTGCCTGGCATTTGTGGGACACGATTGCAGCTGGAGATTCAGCATGGAAAAAAGGAAGCCCCACCCATTACCGAAAGCATGGATGGTCCCTGTGGCACACAGCCACTAGCCCTGTCTTGTGATTCCGGCTTCTACATTTCCAGATGTGTAGTGTTCCTGGTGGTGTTTACATCCTGGAGGTCCTCGGGTTGCAGCAGCAGCAGCAGCAGCAGCCCGGGGCTGTTGACTGCCAAGGGATGCCTTCTGTGTTGGGAACCCATTCCCTGGCAGAGAGTCGGAGTCAGCACCTAGTGAATGCTGCCCTAGATGGTCTGCTCTTTAGCGATTTCTGTTCCAGCTGGCTCCGGAATGTTTTGATCGTGTTGTGTGCCTAACGACATACCTTGTTTTAAAAAATAAAATAAGTGAAATGCAATCAAAACAATGGAAAAATATGATAAACCCAGGGTTCAAGTTGGTGGTTAAAACTACACAGTGAGGGGCTGGACAGATGGCTCAGTGGTTAATAGAACTTGCTGCTCTCAGAGAGGACTCAGGTTCAGCTCCCAGAACTCACATGGTGCGTCACAACCACCCGTAACTCCAGTTCCAGGGAATTTGATGCCTTCTTCTGACCTCTGTGGCCCCCCAGGTACACGCGGGGTGCACATCCAATCATACAGGCAAAATACTCATTCACATGAAATAAACAAACAAATCTAAAACAAGACCCTCAATGAATAGGGTTTTTTGTTTGTTTGTTTGTTTTTCTTTTTCAAGACAGGGTTTCTCTGTGTAGTTTTGGTACCTGTCCTGGAGCTTGCTCTGTAGACCAGGTTGGCCTCAAACTCACATAGATCCGCCTGGCTCTGCCTCCCGAGTGCTGGGATTAAAGGCGTGCGCCACCACCGCCGGGCCCAATGAACAGTTTTCAGTTAAGGTGAAACACCAAGTCTCTTAACAACCAGTGGAAAGAGAATAAAGTCACTTGCTAAATTCCCAGAACAAAACCCCAAATAGCAAGAAGCCAGTGGCTCAGAAAAAGCCTAGCTCTTTCTAATACTGCATCAAAGACTTTGTCTTTAATAGTCCCCGTAAAGGGATTTTTCTTTGAGATAGTAAATAACAACATCCCTAAAATAAATACAGCCATGGCTTTCAAGTGGCTGTTTCTTGAAACACCCCTCTCGGGAGCATTATCCAGGCCTGTCTGAGCATAATTCCTTCAAGGTGATTGGGATAGGAGGCAGGAGGTTGAGGGTGCACTCTGCTCAGCTTCCTGGTGATGGTAGTTCTTGACTGGAGAGGGACCAAGGTGGACCCTGGTCAAGATGGAGTGGACAGGTGTACAGTGGTTTTTGAGCATCATGGAAGTGGTGAACGGCCGCATCTGATAAGCCTTTGGAAAAGAAGCAACTTGGAATGTAGGTGTGGCCTTCTTCCGGTAAGACACCTTGCTTAAAGCAACTTCAGGTCCTCCTGGGACTGGATGAGGGGGATTCGCAGAGGAGGGCTTGCGGAGGAAGAGTCTTTATGATGTGCTAGAGTAAACACTTCATATTTTAAGCCTGGGAAGAAAGCATCTCCTGGCAGGCAGCCTTACCAAGTGTGTGCAGGCTGTGGTGGAGTCTTCCAAGGCCTTTTTGCAGCTCCACTTGAGGGGCCCCATTTCCTGGCTCTACAACGGCATTGTTAAACATCCTACCCCTGACCGATGGTTCGATGGTTCGCATCCGAGGTGACAGGCAAGACCATTGTTTCCTTTGGCTGCCTGTGTGTGTCCCCATTTACAGCCCCTCCCGAGTTAGTATGGAAAGATGACCAGATCACTGCCGCATCATTGTGTGGACTCCAAATGGCTCCCTCGTGAAGAACAAGGCTTGGGAAAGAGAACCATGATGAGTTCAATACAAAACAAAACAAAACAAAAAAACAAAAAACCTAACATCTCTTTTTTTTTTTTTTTTTTTTTTTTTTTGTTTTTTTTTTTTCATCGTCAGTTTTTAGTGTTATTTCAATGCCCCAGATTTTCTACCTAGACCTGTGTGTGCAGACACAGCCCGTCCTACGCTTTAATGATGTCCAGTGTGTTAGATGAAAGATTTGCGTCTTGATAAGTGCACTGCCTGGATAGTACTACTCTCCTCCGCAGACAGGAAAATGGAGCCCCAGTGAGGATTCGCTGACTTTCCTTTAAAGCCGCAGGATGTTGCTGCTGAAGCCTCGTTTCTTCATTTCTACTCGACAGCATCAACACATTGGTCCTGAGAGTGCTCACAGGGAACAGAAGGTTGAAGAGAATATCAAGCAGGGTGGAGCCAGGGGCATCCAGGGGAGGCACAAACCCAGAGCACAGAAGAACTGTGCAAACCATGGGCTGCATATTCTGATGGAGGATGTGCGGCGAAAGAGAAGTCCAAATATTCTAGACGATCAGGCCAAGTAAAGAAATTATTTGTGTGACAAAGGGATGTGATGGGATTGAGGTGTTGGGTGACAGGATCAGATCTGAGCTGATCCAGCCTGATGGGAAAACCAGCAACATGACCCACTGGGCCCACTCCAGAGGGCTCCTTTCCTCCCACCAGGGACAGTTTCATGCAATTTGCAGGTTTCAGCATACACTTTGACGTGCTACTATGCATGCATCTGGTTTAGGAGGATGGGAAGAAGGTGTGTGAGGGTAGAGACAGTAAGACACGGAGCTATCAGTGCCAATTCTAAAGATGGTTCTTTAGAAAAATGTCTGGTGAAGGGCTGCCTGATGAGCAGACAGCAGTAGGGATGATGCCTGGTGCTACAAAGGAGTCTAGAAGAAATATTTACAGTAGTGTTCTCTGTCTATGGATCTATCTACCTATCTATCTATCTATCTATCTATCTATCTATCTATCTATCTATCCATCCATCCATCCATCCATCCATCCATCCATGTATCTATCTACCTACCTATCTACCTATCTACCTACCCATCCAACCATCCATCAATCCATCCATCCATCAATCCATCCATCCATCCATCCATCCATCCATCCATCCATCCATCCATC
>CABHPP010144176.1:33063-62870 GCA_902168425.1 Peromyscus attwateri | reverse complement strand
ATCCATCCATCCATCCATCCATCCATCCATCCATCCATCCATCCATCCAATCATCCGTCCGTCCGTCCGTCCATCCATCCATCCATCCATCTATCCATCTATCTATCTATCTATCTATCTATCTATCTATCTATCTATCTGTCAACTGACTGTATCTGTGTATCTAGCTGTCTATCATTTGTCTATAAACCATCTATCATCTATCCTCTGTCTCTGTTTGCCTCTGTCTCTGTCTCTCCCCATCTCTGTCTCTCCATCTCTGTCTCTGTCTTCTCTCTCTCTCTCTCTCTCTCTCTCTCTCTCTCTCTCTCTCTCGATCAGAGGACCGCTTCACAGAGTCAGTTCTCACTCCACCTTTATGTGAGTTCTGGTGGTTGAACTCAAGGGGTCAGACTTCCACTGCAAGTGCTTTTACAAACCGAGACAAATTAGTGGTCCTATAGCCCTGTTCTTTTTTTTTTTTTTTTTTTTTTTTTTTTTTTTTTTTTTAAAATAGTGCACTTAAATAGCCTTTTATAACTATAATCAGAATTTTGCTTCATATTTATGAGTATATTGAAATGGCAGTTTTCTTTTATTTTTTTATTTTTATTTTTTTATTTATCTTATTATTTTTTTTTTTTACAATCTGGTCTGTCTTGTTTTTTTTTTTTTCTTTTTTTTGAGATTTATTTATTTATTATGTATACAGTGTTCTATCTGCATGTGTGCCTGTATCCAGATCTCATTATAGATGGTTGTGAGCCACCATGTGGTTGCTGGGAATTGAACTCAGGACCTCTGGAAGAGCAGTCAGTGCTCTTAACCTCTGAGCCATCTCTCCAGCCCAGCCCTGTTCTTAACAACAGGAAAAAATACAAGTATCTATGGGGGACTCGAGGCAAATGGGATGACGGAAATGATCTGTGAAATGATCTGTGTCCCAAATGTAGGAAAAGGAACCTAGGGACTCTCCAATGATTCCAGCTTCCAGCATTAGAACAAAAGTCTGCCTCTAGTAATCAGTCTTCTCAGAATGGGAAGGGGCTGTTCCCTGACATCTGCATACATACAAACTCGGATGCCTGGCTTGTTTCAGACTGCAAGTTTTCTAACTATGGCTACTTCCAATCTATGAGATTATGCCTCCGCACTTACACCAAACAGTCACATCGATTTGCGACGCTAATGAAGTAAATACCCAAGAATCTGCGTTCATGAGCTATTACCTCCTTATTGATTGTAGCCTTAATTGACAATTACTTGAATGGGCTGGGCTACACTGAGCTTTTATTAATTTTCCATTGTGATGCTCATTACTAAACTTCATTACAATTGTGTAACAATGCGAACTCCCCACTGTGGCTAATTGAAGTGGAAAATTCCACTGGCCACGTCCCCAAATCTATTTATTCTGGAAAATCAAGAATTTGGTATTATTAAATTTGATATCAGGATTCTAGGCCTCGATTCTGTGGGAAGAGAGTCGTGACTTCGGCTGTGAAAAATAAATAGAATTTGCTAAATTGTTTTTCCTTTGCTGATACTTCAGAGGACATGTGGTACTCGGGCTCGATTTTCTACTCCACTGCCTAAAGAAACAGTGTGCTCCATGCTACTGCCAAATTGTGTTCATCTCCCCCTGCCTCGCTTCTCAAAAATTATTTATTTATTTAGCTAGTTAGTCGGGTTAATTTTAATTAGGAGAGAGAAACGGACAGAGAGATTATTCCGCTTTAGAATTTCCATCAGCCAAACCCTGTAAACAGGTCACGTGTCTGTCCGTGTTCTCCCCAGCAAACACAGAGCTTTGCTGTGGAACCGGTCTTAAATAAACCAATGGCCAAACGCCGAGACCCTGCTGGAAATGGAAACTGAAACTTTGTCCCAGAAGACTTTTAGGAAAAGAAAAGAAAAAAAAAAAAATGCTACGAAAGAACTCCCAGAGACACACAGGGACGGCGCTCCTCTCTCAGGTCTGGCCTGCAGCATCATGGTCAGACCTCTCTTTGTCATCTAGAAAGCCCCTGATGGTCTGTGATTACATTGGGAATGTAAATGAGCAAGGGTGACTAAATCACAGCAATGCTTGGAAAATGGGAAAATATAATTATGGGGGGCCACTTTGTCTGACCTATGCTTGGGACGGGCTGAACTTGGGGGTACAATTCTGCATCCTGATTCTCGACTCACTGACGTTGTGCACAAAGCCCCTTCCGTCATACACATATAGGCGCTTTTAATGAAATTCAAACTTTATTTTAATTACCACTCATAAAAATGTTAAAAGGACATTTGAGATGTCTTGATCAATTTTTTTTTTCCAGAAGGAAAGTTTTCTAAGTACCTATAGCTGTATTAGTCACAGGAAATGAAGTTCTAGTTTCTGTTTTTATTTATATAAACAGGAAGTTCCACTAGAGCGATTCTAAAAAGATCTAAAATCAAATGTATTATATCAGAATAAAATTTAGTGGGATAAGAGAAAGTAAACTATGAGATCATGAAGAAAATGAGGCTAAATTATTGGGTGTCGAATACAAATTTGTTTCTATGTATCTATATTTAAATGATTGATGGTAACATGAAATTGCTATGGGTTTAAATTTTGCTAACACAACGCAAAGTTTTGGGTTTTAATTTTATTTTTACCTTGTGTATATGAGTGTTTGCCCGAATGTATATGTTGGCATACCACAGGCCAGAAGAAGATCTCCTGGGAATGGAACCTGGGTCCTCTGGAAGAACAGTCAGTGTTCTTAACTACTGAGCTGTCTCTATTTTTAAATGTCACTGTTTCCTGTACAGTGTGTGCTGTGTGCTGCCTGGTGACAGCTGTGGATAGTGCTGTCCTCTAAAGTGAGGTCTTGGAAATGTTGACTCCCCCAGATCTCTAAGTGCAAAGGTGAAATAGAGAAGTGAACAGTTTTCTTCCAATTCCTCCTGTAGCTCCTTCAAGACAAGGACCACGGATGAATAATGGGGTGAGAGAGGCTGATCCAAATGCCCCCAAAGGATGTAAGGGCTCCTTGCTTGCCCCTACCTCACCTGCTCACAGTCCAGACTAAGCTCCTTCCCCACCTACTCCATAAACAACACAAGCATTGGCCACGTGAACATTACTAGCCCTCATTAACATTCATATCCACTGTCCCCAGTGGCTCCCTGCTTCCATCGGGTACATTTTCTCTGTTCTTAGTTGGGAGTTTCAGAAAAACAAAGCATGCTTTGGACTCCGATGTAAAGGTAAGCTAGAGAGGATCGACGTCACAGAGGCCCTGACTGGCCCTCAGTGTCCCATTTCTGTTTCAAGTTAATTTGCTGGAAGGCATTGGCCATAGTACAGGTCAAGTCTGCACTCACTAGAGTGGACACCACCATCTAGCTGTTCATTTAATGCGCTTGAGCCAACTCATCAGTGTCCAGACCTGAGGAAACCAATATAAGGTGTTTGTCTTTTTCAGGGTCTCCACTGCAGCGATAAACACCATGACCAAAATAACTCGGTGAGGAAAGGGTTCATTTCACTTCACAGGTTGCCGTTCATTAGGAAAAGACATCAGGCAGGAACTCAAGCCGAGGCCGTGGAGGAATACTGCTTACGGTTTGTTCCTTGTGGCCTGTTCACTTGGTTCTCTTCTGCATCCCACAGCCACCTGTCCAGGAACGGCAGTGCCTGCCGTGGGCTGAGCCCTTTCACATCAACCATCGATCAAGAAGGCAATCGGATAGGGATATTTTCTGAGTTGAGGTTCCCTCTTCTCAGATGACGCTAGCTTGTGTCAAGTTGACAACAACAACAACAACAACAACACAACAAACAAACAAACAAACAAACAAAAAACAACTAACTAGCCCAGTTCAGCCCAGGCCTGCTTTCTTGATTTTTGTTTGTTTCTTTTTTTGTTTCTCACCCTTTCATCCAGACTGACCTAAGAACTCACAATGGAGCCCAGGCTGGCCTCAAATTCAGCAGATGCCTTAAAGTTGACAAGGTAGAGATCCCCCATTGTCATGTGTTCTACCAAGTATTCCTGAAATGATTTTTTTGTACGTGTGTTCATTTATTCACTTACTCATTCATTCATTCATTGCTCTTGAGATGATTTTGTGGTTTGCTTTTAAATAAGCTGGGAATTATTTTCAGTGTAGAGCTAGCTGGAGAATCAATCTTGACTCAGTTGCTAGGATACTATGTCTTTGGAGCAGAAGTAAAGAATCAATTTCCCTGTGCTTTAAAGAACATGTATTTAAGTAAATTACTTCCCTAGAAATATTGATTCATTTCAAAAAGCATTAAATAATACGGAAACAAGAGGATTCTTCTGTGAAAGCTGCATCTCAACAGTGAAGCCGGTGTGCACTTAAATAAAATGTATTTACAAGGATAATCTCGACCTCGTTCAAGAGAGAAAATAAACTTTAATGTAGTGACAGGACTATTCATGTAGTGAGCTCTCATGGGCTGCTGCATAAATAATGATTGCCAAATTGTGTGAGTGTTTTTATGCGAGAACCAGCTTTGTGAATTTTTCCAAAGAATTCAGTCCTGGAATTACATCCAAGGCTGAATTCGTTCTAGCAAATGAAGTCTTCTTAAGACATGAAGACATATTCTAATGGAGACATCGCAGCTAGACACATGCTGTCTTCCAAGATGTGTTTTAAAAACGCATAAGCTTCTTAGTGGGCTCTGTGGGCTGGTGTGGGTCCCGAAGGCCGGCCACTGGCCTCCCAGGCATCCTTGGACATCAGCAAGCTCCAGGGAGGAAAGCCAGCCAGCCTGCAAAATGTTTCTGCAGGAACTTTTGGCTGCCTTCAGCGCCTAGAGCAAATGTTTGTTTGCTTCAGTACGCAGAATCAAATGCTTTTGTGTGAAAACACTTGCTCGAGAAACAAATGTTTGTTTTCGTAATCGACATTTGGACTGTTGGAACATTACCACTTCAGATATTGGTTGGAGAAATATACGTTTAATATGGGAAACCATATTAGGATCAAGCACCAATCAGAACACAAATCAAGGCAGCGAGAGAATGAGGTTTGAAACTGGACCCTGTTAGAACTAAGCAGGAAAGCGCTGCCTTGTTTTACATGTTTCTGCCGGTTGCCCAGCAACAGTACAAACGAAGAGTGATTTACTTCCCTCTCTAAGTGTAGGCCTTATAAACTATCAAGGATAACAGGAAGCTTGTATTTATCTAGTATTAATATTTAAATGCCATTTTCCTATTGAATGTACCACATGCTCTGTATTAATCTGTTAGATCAGACTTAGTACAAATTCATGTTTCCTAACCGGAGGATTTCTTCTCTCGGTTCGCTGTTGATTATCCGTGCTCAGTGTGGGAGAACAGATATTCCCCAAACAGCAGGAGATGCAGAAATAAACCCTGGCTTCTGAGTGCATTAATTTTTTTTTAGCAGCAGAAAGAAACTAATTACATTTTAAGGGAGAGAGATATTTGCGAGTGTGGCAAAAAAGTCATTTATATATTAGATATATTATATTTGGCCATAGTTAATCCATAAATAGAAAGCACAATTACACTGAGTCTGAGAATGAAGACGAGAACAAAACATCTTGTAAATTAAAACATTTTTTTTGCACGTACAGTTTGAACAGTATTTTTAGTTTGATGAAAACCAGGCGGACATGCAAATGTATTGGCTTTTATGGCATCACAGTGGAGTTTTTGTTTATATGAAAAGAAATTGCGCCATCCAGGTTCATCAGAACATTTATGAGCTGAACTCTGGAATCAGATTACTATATGCTTTAAAATACAATAAAATTATAGTCCAAATTTCTTTGCTGCAAGACTTAGCCCTTCTTGATCTTCAGCTGATGTGTATATTATATAATATTATATTATACACTGAAATAGAAAAGTAAGCCAATATCAGTTTGGAAATGCCAAATGGAAGAATTATTCATTAGACCTTCAAGAAACAGACTCTGCATCCAAAAATCCACCCATTACTAACTGTTTCCATTTGTAAATTTCATGAGCAAGATAAGTGATATAATGCATGTATATTTGAAGTACTCTGAGCTCCCAGAACTCAATAATTCAAAGTATTACAGTAAATTCCCATTTCTTCCAAATCCAAACTACCAGAGAGCAGAAATAATGAGAATTTTTTTTGGTGCAATTTATAAAATGATAATGTCCCTAGAGCATTACAAGATTCTAAGTTCTTTTGAACAGTCACAGAAAGATTAAATTTTGTTCGGTGTAATTTTGTGGTAGGAATGTTTGATGGTATTCTAATTCTTTGAAGATAGTAATTAATCTGTGGGTAGCCCATGGTAATTCTTCTTCAGCTTCAATATAGATATTGTATCCTGCATTTCCAGGGAACATAGGTTTTGTATTTTTAATTTAATCCGACCCTAAAGGGTATAGCACAGCACAAACCATATAAAGTTTGATAGTGGGCCACACGTGTCCCACTTTATTAGCTATAGAGGATTCTAAGTGGTTGCAAGTGATAGAAACCCACTCAAGCAAGTGAAGAGGGTGGGTGTTGCTGGTAGCACTGCACCCTCCCTTAGAACTCACATCTGTGGTGCGCACATACTGGAGTCAAGGATCTGAGCTCTCTGGCAATCCTAGGGGTATATGTTTACTCTCTCCCTCTCAGGGATCCCCTTGTGTATCTGCTTCCTTCTCTTCTCATCTGCAAACCAACCTTTACTCCTTGCTCTTTCTGACAGGTGCAATGTTGGACCCTTTCTGATAACACCTATGGAGTGACAGCCATCTTCCTTGGGCCCTACTTGAATTGAAAGAGGAAAATAAGTAAGCCTCAAGGGAGTCAAAATCCACTTCCCAAACTCCATCAACCCTTCTGCCCCTCAAGATACCCATCTAAGAAGAGGTAAAGGACCATGGCCTAGGAAAATAACAGCCACCATGGACAGAAAGGCTGATTGTATCAGGGAGGCAGGCTCAGTGTATCTGGGAGATGGGAACCAACAGCTCCCTAACACATTGTTCTCAGGATCCGTTTGAGGACCTCAAGCAGCATTTGTTTATTTGGTGTACAGCTGCCAACATTTACTATATTATAAACTGAAACACAGAGAGTCTAAGATTATTTTTTTTAGTTCATTCAACAATAACAATTCCCTTTGGGGCTGGAGAGATGGCTCACAGTTAGGAGCCCGTACTGTTCTTCCAAAGGATCAGATTTTAATTCCCAGCACTCACACCAGGCAGCTCACAACCTACTGTAACTCCAGAAGAAATCTGATGCCCTCCTCTGGCCTCCGTGGGGAGTGCACCCATATGCACATAACCTATGCACAAACACATGCTTAAAAAATAAACCTTAAAAAAAACGATGCTATGTTAATGCTGATAATATTTTAAAAATTAAAATGAAGTTCCAAAATGGTAAATTAGAAATATATGAGAAGTGAACATCATTTTATGTCTGTCCGTCTGTATTTTTACAAATCTCTTTAACGTCTGGCTTGATTAAAAATAAACAACTGCTGGGTTCTCAGTGTCTGCCCTTGCACTTAATCTGTCGCAGTAAGTAAGCTGGCTTGGCTGAAGTACGGGTAGAACAGTGGCCTTACCCAGCTCTGTGTTTAGAAAAGGAAAGCGCTCTTTAGTAGTCTTGTCCTGTGACATGACTATTGCTTTTGGTCATACTCCAAAAGCTGACAAGGGATAGTCGCTACAGTGCGGTCATGACCATGAACAGTTTGTATTGTCACAATAGTATCCAAGACTCTCTCTTGAACTTTCACAGCAGGCAGGATTTTTGTAACTTCTTGCACTGGAAATCTGGACTCCATGATCGGCCGACACGGGTTTTGCAAATATTGGTACATTTCGTCATACAATACGAAGAGTCACGTTTTGCAGTATCATTGTCAGTCTTCAGAAGAGTTTCAGACACCAGCAAGCCTCTCATGGAAGGCGGCAGAGGGGGGTTTTCCAGAGTCCTCATTTTCCCTGGAAGGCTTTCATTTTCACACCAGCAACAAATACTTGAAGCTGGGTGTCTTGCAAAGACAGGTTGACCTGGTTCATTTTTGAGAACTATGCATGCTAAACATACAGGTTGTTTATTCAAGTAAAAACAAAGGCAAGAGACTGATTGAACTCACAGCACAAACAACCATATAGCCACATTCCCTCAGCACGGTCATCATGCTTTGCTTTCTGCGGGGGCTCTGTACGTCTCCTCTTTTGTTGCACAGAACATTATAGAACATTATAGTAATCAAGGGCCAATGCTTAATAAAATTGTTAATTGCTGCGGGTTCCCTCAGGACATTAAATGAATCAAAATCTCTCCGCTCTCCCTTCCTTTCCCCCTCTCCCTCCCTTCTGTTACCTTTCCTCTCCTCTCTTTCTCCCTCCTCTCTCCCCTTCCCTAACACCTTCCCTCCCCTTTAGACACTATGTATTAAGGTATATAGTGATGGTAGGGTAGCCTGGCGCCCACTAAACTACCAATAGTTGTGATTGCACACCTTTCCCTATCAGGATATATGCCAACACAGTGACAAAACAGGGTATCTTTTTAATGTTACTGTTATAATCATTTAGCCTACAGATACTGTCAAAAGGTCACACCCACTCCCACCACCACCAAAAGCCGAGGGGTTCCCTTGATAGCCACATGTATGCCAGCCTGGCAAACATACATCCACACAGTTTGAAATCATCCAAGAACCAAATCTGATTCTTTAACCTGATAGCTTCTTGACAAAAAGAAAACAAAACATTACATTAAATAAAAAAATGGCAGATTTTTTAAAAATTATGAATAAATTACATCTTGCTAATAATAGTTTTGGGGGAGGTATTTAAAACCCAGAGAACCCGAAAGATGGTAGAGTTAAATATAACATCTCAGGGGGAGACTATTTAGAACAATAAATGCTATGCTTCCTTGTTGGCCAATGAATCTTGGGGAACCGAGAGCCACTCTGTGAGCCTGTGAGGTATGGCAGCCCTCCAAGTCACAGAGGATTAGAAATGCATGGCAATCCTCAACACTGAAGCCACTGCGAACAGGTTTTCGAGGGAAAATAGAAACAATAAAAGCAACAACAAGAACTTGAATTCTCAAACAAGGTAATGACAGCATGGAATATTGACTTGAGATCACCAGTGTGACTCTCAGACGCCCTGGCTTTAGAGGGAGGTTCATCCTGCCTTCGTCCTGGACCAGCTTGTGCTATTGTGAGCAGATTTTACTTTATCTCTTTAACCTCAGTGTACAGTGAGACCAGTGCTCCATACTTCACATGCTGTTGTATCACGTGATACGCAACTGTATCACATGAGCTAATGTGGTGGAAGTGTGGAGAGGTACCGGGCACACTGGACATAATCAAAAAGCATCCTTTCTCTAACCAGCTGAGGAGGCTGCAATACAGCAGACCAACTTTACTGTTTATCTACTAAAATGGCTTCTATTATATACCTGGGTGAACTATTAAAACACAAAGTTACTGCTTAATATTTATAAAGCTGATTAACTGAGTCATGTTACAAACTTGGCTAATTCAAAAGAAAGCAGGGTAGAGGGAAGGTGGGGACCAAAAGAAAACTGAAAGTCACGTGATGAATTTAAACCGAGTCACACTGATTACCACATGAACATAGATGATCGGAATAACCAGGCCTGGTAGCTCACACCTGCATTCTTAATGCTTTGGAGACAGGACTGCCACAGATTTGAGGCTAGCCTGGTCTATATTATGGAGTTACAGTCTAGCCAGAGCTACATAGCAAAAAAAAAAAAAATTGATAGAATTGCAAAGAAAATTCCCAAACCAAAAGTCAAGTAAAAGATCCAAACAGCCCAGTTAAAAAGCTGATTCTGGGGCTGGAGGGATGGCTCAGAGGTTAAGAATCTTTGCTGCTCTTGCAAAGGACCCCAGTTTGGTTGCTAGCTCTCAGTAGGCTGACTCACAACTGCTTGCTACTCCTGCTCCAGGGGAGCTGACACCCTCTCCTGGCCTCTGAGGGCACCCACATATGTGCCCATACATGCGCAGATATGCACACCTACAGATGAATAAAAGTAAAATACAGCTGTGAAAAGCAGACTTCAGACTCGACGAAAAAGCATGAGCTTGCTGTAGAAGGCCACAAGAACCTTGCTTTAAATGTAAAGGATAAATGGAGTTAATAGAAAAGAAAGAAGCAAGATATACTACTATCACTAATCAAAAGAGAGTGGACTGGACTGTAAAAAAAAAAAACAAAAACCCAGCAGATGAATGGAAAAAGGAAAAAGAAGGTCATTCCAGAACAAGAAAAAGATCAATTCCTCCAGAATCCAAAAATCCAAATATTTATGACTTTTGAAATAAATGACATGAAAACTGATAGAATTGCAAGGAAAAGATAAACAAATCCATAGAACTAGTCCAGGATTTTAACACCAGCCCCACCCCAGTAACTGACTGAACATCTGGATGAAATTCGGTAGGCTTATAGGAGATTACTAACTGGATCTTACTGATAATTAAAGAACACCTTTTCTCCCCCTGAGAACAGCAGAATAGACTCTTTTTCAAGTGAACTCGGAATGTGTGTAGCAAGAAAGATTACACTCTAAGCCACAAACCAAATCTCAAGACGTGCACGAAGGATTCAGGTCATAGAAAGCACGCTCTCTGATAGAATATTAAATAGAAGCCAGTAAGGGAAAGATCTCCAAACACTTAACAACTAATCGCGTTCTCAAAGGAGTAACGACCGGAGACAGCAACAAAGGAGATGGGCAAACACTTCAAACGGAAAGAACATAGAGCACGGTATTTCCTAAAGTTGATGGGACACTCCAGTGCTATTAGGACCCTGTGCTCTAGACTGCTGTAGTAGGCGAGAATAGTCCTAAATCTTGGTGGAGGAGATGGCTCAGAGGGGAAAAGCCTTCGCTGCGGCAACTGTGATGACCTGAATCCAAATTTCAGAACCCAAATGTCAAAGCTGGACATGTGGCGCAAGTATCTGTAATTTCAGAACTCCTACGGTGGGGTGGGAGGTGGAGACTGGAGAATCCCCTGAAGATCCTGGGCCAGCTAGCCAGATCTCATTGAAGGCATTTTTCTATTATGGGATAAACAATAACTTTGATTGTAAATGGTTAACCTTCTAGCTCTTCTCAGGGGGGCAGTGTGCCTAATACCCTTAGCTGCTTGCTGGCCTTTCTCTTCCTTAGAGAGTTAAGTAGGCAACCTGTCCTAGGACAGGGGGTCTTAAGGGATGCTTGAAATGAATGTTCTAGAATCTGGGACAGGAAGAGCCTTCCACACTCCTAGAGTCAACTTTTAATAAGCTTAAACAGCACACAACAATTTACCATTCAGGTACATTACAAAGGGGTGAAAAGAGCAGGAGAATTAGAAGCTAGGGAGAAGGGCTGAGAAATACTGTCTTCTGAGTGGGACACAACCATTGTGATCACGAACTCACAACAGCCAGGGTTGCCTGCACTGGGCCTGCCTGAGACTGGCCCCCTCAATAGTCAGTCATGCATTGGGAAAGGGTAGATTGGACTCATTCTTCTCTGATGAACTATTGGGTACTGATAGGTTTTGAGAGAAGGGGAATCGATGTCTTCAGTGATGGGTCTACTGTTGAGCCCACCAAGCTCAAAGGATACTTCAAAGCCGTGGTCACATGGATGACTCTGGTTTAATTCAGTGGATCATAAAATAAATTTTTAAAAAAAGTCATAAATGTAGGAAAAGGATTTGTAGGGAGAAGTCAACAGGGATGGGAAAAGGAGGAGAGAGTCGGGGGAAGAGTAACCAGGAAACATTATATACATGTAGGAAAGTACCAAAGAACTAATGTAATTGAAAAAAATCAAAACAAACAAACCCATGATAATTATTGTACTTAATTTATCACAGGACAAATATAAAACCCCAGACTATAAAACTGTTAGAAGAAAACATCTAAATTGTGGGGTTAGACACAACCTTCTTTAATATGATGCCCAAAACCATGTTCTGTGAAATTTGAAAAAATAAAAATAAAAAAGAGGAATTTAATTTCATCAAAACTGAGAATAATATTTAGGGAAAAGGCAGTCGCCATTTGGGAGGAAAGTCATTGTCAACCACAAATCTGACAGAAGACTTGAATCCAGAGAAAGAAAAGACCGCCAATGTACCAAGCGAACACAACACATGATGCACAGACGTAAGGAGGTCAGCGGCTCACGTGGTAAGGTCACTCATTGTGACAAGCCCAGCTTTTATTCTGAACTGAGTTCAGCACACTGTAGGCTGAGCATAGATAGTATCCTGTATGGAGTGTGTTCACAGGAACCCTCTGGGTACCACCCTGAGCGTAGAAGACATCGAGCAAAGGAGAAGCAGGGTGATCTACAGGAGTAACTCAAGCAAGAGATGCCCATGACTTAAATGAAGGTAAAAGCAGTGGAGATGTAACATGTGGCCAGGCTCTGTGTATATATGCCCATCAAGGTTTGCTGAGAAGCTGTGCATAGAAATTCAGGACAGGAGGAGCTGAAGACACATTCTTTTGATACAAGTAATTGGAAGGGTGGAGATGGTATTCATTAGGTCATGAAAACTGTGAGGATAGGCTTGAGAAGGAACCTGAGGGAAAAAATGACATAGAGTTGAACATGACCTTCAGACTTGCAAGGGTAGTGACTAAGTAGGTAGCTGTACATGTCTCTTCATGTTTGATTGGCACACACTTTTTAAAAACACATTGGAAACAGACACTAAAATCTTAGTAGTTGTTGAGGTCTCTAGAAAGTGGCACTGGAAACTGGGGAGGGCAATGTATACATACATGCTATGTATGTGTGCTGCCATACTTCTGTGGGTGTCCATGTGTGCATGCATGGAGCAGCCAAAGGGCATTTCTTATGTGCCATCCACCTTGTGCGTGTGTTTCTTTGATTTTTCAAACAGGATCTTTCACTGGCTTGGAACTTGCCAAGTAGGCCAGAGAGGCCCTGGGCCTCCATCAAGGTCTCTTCACTCCCCAGTGCTGAGATTACCACATGGATTGCCACATCTAACTTTTTTATGTGGGTTCCGGTGATCAGGTCTTTGTGACTTCAGGGCAAGCTTACTACTGGGAGTCATCTCTCTTGACCTCAATGTACACATCTCGATTCTGAACTTAACTGTTTTCTCTACCATTTATATACATTCTGTTTGTATGCACATGCACACGTGCATATATAACTTTTAGAATTTATGTGACGGGATAGGTCAAGTGCACACAAGCAAGTCTCATGAAATCCATGATGGAGAGATCCACCGCAACCTCTTAAGCTGTGACACTGATTTCATTTCATTTTTCCTTTTCCTAAGACAGGCTCTCATTCTGTACTCAGACTGACCTGGAAATGACTGAAGTTCAGGCTGGCCTTGAACATGAAGCAGCCTTCCTACCACAATCTCCTAAGTGCTGGGGTTACAGGTCACCATACACAGTTTCCTGAGTGCCGGGGTCACAGGTCACCACCGTACACAGTCTCCTGAGTGCTGGGGTCACAGGTCACCATCATACACAGTCTCCTTAGTGCTGGGGTCACAGGTCACCATACACAGTCTCCTGAGTGTTGAGGTTACAGGTCATCACCATACACAGCTCTACTTTTCTTTTTCTTTTTTTTTTTTTTTTTTTTTTTTTTATCTTGAGACAGGGTCTCATTATCTAGCTCTTGCTGTCCTGGAACTCACTCCATAGACCAGGCTGGCCTCAAACTCACAGAGATCTACATACCTCTACCTCCCAGTGCTGGGACTAAAGACTTGCGCCACTCCGTCCTGCAGCTCCACTTTATTAAAGTAGATGCTCACTGTGTTCTAAACCCCACTTCCCTGAAGGCTTCAGGGAAATGTGGAGTGTGTGACTGGCCTCTCATTCACGTGACTCATATCGAAAACAATGCTGAGAGTTCTCAGTGCCTACCCGGCACACAGGAAGTGTGGGGTGGGGCTTGAGATTAGTTGATCAAATAACCTAAGTTACGACAAAAAAAAAAACCTCATGTTCCTGAGAGCGGAATAATACAAGAGTGCTGCAATAGTAAAAGGTGCAATAACAAAGACCTGCTTCTGCCTTCTCACCAGGAAGCATTTTGCTACGTCACTCTTAGTTAAGTATGCAGCGGAATGAGTATTTCTCCCCAAACAGCCTGAATTTTAGCATTCCTGCCCATGCCTCTTGTCAAATAAGATTTCTGCAGCCTTTGATTTGCATCAAGATTTATTTGACTTTAGTCTTCAAAGCATTCAATTCAAAGTTCACTGTATCAGTGGGTGGATTAGTTGAGTAACTGAAATATCGGTGTTGAATGCCATGATGGTTCGTAATAATCTGTCTCTCTCTCTCTCTCTCTCTCTCTCTCTCTCTCTCTCTCTCTCTCTTTCCTCATGGGCAAGATACTTACCAGGGCCATTGGCTAATAAGCAACAAAAGGACTGTCCAAATAACACATAACTTCAAAAGGGAGTCTCTGGCAAACACTGCATGGAAATAAATGACGCCTCTGCCACATACTCATCTGATGCTGTTTCATGAACTTCCGTATGGAAAGCCTCACGTAGTATCTAAGGTGCTACTTAAGGAAGACCCAGGAGGTGGCTGGTGATACCAATTTCTGGAAATTATATAGTTTACTACTGTACTAGCTAGGAGGGAGCCTCAATTGAGAAAATGCCTCCATAAGATTGGACTGTAGGCAAGTCTGTAGCACATTTTCTTAATTAGTGATTCATGGGGGAGAGTCTTGCCCAGTGTGGGTGGTGCCATCCCTGGGCTGGTGGTCCTGAGTTTTATAAGAAAGCAGGCTGAGCAAGCCATGAGAGCAAGCCAGTAAGCAGCACCCTCCATGGCCTCTGCATCAGCTCTTGCCTCCAGGTTCCTGCCCTGCTTGAGTTCCTGTCCTCACAGTTTTTGATGATGAACTGTTACATGGAACTGTGAGTGAAATGAACCCTTTCCTCCCCAAATTGCTTTTGGTCATGGTGTTTCATCACAGCAATAGTAACCCCAAGACAACTACTATTTTGAGAAAGTCATCTGTAAACTCACAAAGATGAGGAGAAACCCAGAAATTTGGCCAGTCAAGAGGCATAAAGGTTATCGGTAGAAAGTGTTGCTGGCTTCAAGATAATGGATTCTGGATAGGTAAGAAAACCTCTTAGAACTGAAATTTACCATAAAGAGGGATGAATCTTCTAAAAATAACCTTAAATAAAAGAAAGATGGCTTGGCTGATAAACCGCTTGCCGCTGAGGCGTAAGAGCCAGAGTTTGAGTGCCCAGGACCCTATAAAAATTACACATGACTCTCCGTACCTGTAATCCTATCCTGGAGCATATGGGTAGAGATAGGAGGATTCTGGAGCCTGCTGGCCAGCCACTCTACCCAAATTGGTGAGTTCCAGGTTCAGTGAGAGACCTTGCCTCAAAAACTAAGCTGGAGAGCAACTGAGGATGACACCTGAGGTGTATTCTCTGCTTAAGGAGCTCTGATGTGTAGTAAGATTAAGGAATTACATTTTCTCTAGAGAAAGATGCCTCAGTAAGAAAGTGTACCAAGATGTAAATATTCTGTTCACATTTTATAACTAGTTTTCAATGATCTCAAACAAGAGATGAGTTAGGAGAGCAAACAGGCATTTGGAGGACTGAACAGAAAATGGAAGTCTTGTTTTCTGGAGATTTCTTTTGGCTAGTGCTCATTCAGGAAGCTTACCACTCCAGAGCTGGGGAGATGACATGCTCAACAATTCAAAGCATTGGCTGCTCTTGCAGAGGACCCAAATTCTGTTACCAGCATCCACATAGGACGACTCCAGTTACATGGGGATCTGAAGCCCTCTTCTGGTCCTTATGAGCACTGCACACACACACACACACACACACACACACACACACACACACACACACGAATAAAAAATAAATAAACAAACCTCACCACTCACTGGTATACCATGTGTCTGACATCACAGGAAACCAACTGTTTGCTTCTAGGTAGTCACCCCTCTACCACTCACATGAAATCTTGCTAAAATCTTTCTCACTGCCTATGATGCCCCAATCTGACACTCACATGCCTCATGTCAGTTCTGGGTACCAACAACTTTCATTTTATCTTTCAATAGTTACCACATCTGTTTCCCCAAATGTTCCAAAGACATTGACAAAGATATTGAGACTCACTTCCTAGTTACAGGGTAACATCATACAAGGAAGCTTTTGGTTTGGTTCTCTTAGGGAGAGACCTGGATAAGCTAACATCTGAATTGATAGTACTGTTACGCATGACCCCTAACTCCCCACTAACCTTGAAGTTGAAAGTTTCCTACACAGTCTACCTGCTTGTCTTGTATATGTAACAATGACTAGGTTTGGGGCAATAATCATAGCCAAAATAACAATTTTATTGAGTAATTGAGTACTCACTGTTTTCTTGGAACTTAACATATAGTTGATAACATGCTGGGTAAGGCCTTTTTGGTACCACATTATAAGGTCTAGGCCTTAACAGGCTTAAGTTGACCAGCTGAAGGTCAGCTTGTGGAGGCTGCTAGACTCTTACCATAAGACTGTAAGATGCGCGGAACATGAGAAAGGCCAGTCATTTCTAACAACATGCCTGTCAGTTATATTTCTGTGCCTGGTTTCCTTCTGGGATCCTCCCCCCAAACTCACTCTCTCTGTTTGTGTCTCGGTCTCTCTATCTCCTCTGTTCTTAACACATATACTTTCTTTTCATACTGTTTTGCATTTGGGAATTTTCTACAATTCAGTTCAAGTTTTCACTGAGTGTGGCTGGTTGGACAATGAGGGATTGAAAAGGCTCCTTTCTCCATAACCCAGTTAAGGGTCGTTATAGTAACTGCACGTCTGCAGTTCGCACTGTTCTCGCTTGTTATGGGTGGGTGAGTGAAGAATCGGCTTTGAGATGGACAAAGGAAAACTCTTGATTTGAGGAAGGAATGAACGTGGAGGGCCACAGAGAGCAACTCTGCCTTCCACAGAGAAGCCGGAGACGTGGGACTGAAGGGACATACTCCAACCATGGTCATATCCCAGGTCTCACCGGTGCTTTTGGAAAATTAAACCATAGGATGCTCTTAACACTGGTGCCCTCCCCTGCAATCCCTTCATAACTAAAAGCAATACAAACCCTGTCTGTGTGCTGAAATGAAGTAGCTTTAACATTTTGTTTTAAATTTGTGTGTGTGTGTGTGTGTGTGTGTGTGTGTGTGTGTGTGTGTGTGTGTTATACGGATGTGAGCACAGATGTGTGAGTGACTAGGCTGGTGACTAGTAACCTGCAGTGATCCTGCCTCCGCTGCCCACCAGTGTCGAGGTTATACATGTGTTTGGCCACACTCAACTGCTGACATGGGTTGGGGATCCAAACGCAGGGCCTCATGCTTGCATAGCAAATATCCTTATCCATCAAACCATCTCCCCTGCCCCAAGATTGCTTGTCTCTATTGAAAAGTCTATGCTTGCCAGTGTGATGGTACCTGTCTTTACAGTACTGGGGAAGTTGAGGCAAAAAGATGGTACATTCCAGGCTAGCCTGGGCTACATGAGATTCCGTCTCCAAAAACAAAACCAAATTTTTTAGAAGAAAAATGTTTTTTCCTGTGTATGTATAGTGTATTTTATTGAAACAAGCATTGTTTAGGGTTTCCACCTGGATGGTTCAATACTAAGTAGTCAAAATGTGAGGTTCTAGAAGGTTCTTTGCAACCAGGACGAGTGGAGTTAGTCACTTAAAAGCTACACAGAGAAATCCTGTCTTGGAAAGAAAAAAAAGAAAAAGACTGATTAAGCAACATCAAACCAGTGTTCAAATCATTCTGAGAGATGTAAAAGTCCCCCAAATAAACCGTTGGAAGTCTGGAGACTGGAGTGGGGGAAGCGTCATGGATGACGGGTGGACAAATGCTCCTCACTCACCTCCTCCTCTGACGCACATCTTTTATTTAGTGAAGGTCTAAGTAATATTTTATTTGGGAACACAGCTGGAGGGGGACCAAAGTACATAGTAAAATAATCATTTTACTTCTGGTTATTGATCAGTAAACAGCTTTTTTTTTTCCTGACACTGGAAATGAACTCCAAGAATCAATCCAACCAATTTGCAGTCCCATGAGGTGAGAGACTGGGCCTCCGTCCTCCCTCTTCTAATGCCCTGGCAGCTAGCAGAGACCCACAGAGAGCAGGGATGAAGACAGTACAGACAGAGGACAACCTCCCCACACTGATTCTTGTAGGGTGTTGCTGAATGATTTTCAGAAAATCCATGACGGAAAACTTAGACTTTCCATTGATGTCAGTAAGATTTGCGATTCATTTGGTCAAGCGACCTTCTGACTCCTCTACTCTTTTAGTGGCTGTTTGGGGCTGAAATCAGTCTAAAGGGTGTGGTAATATATTTTGTCCCCCAATATATTGTTCATCCTAATAAACTTATCTGGGGTCAGAGGACAGAACAGCCACTAGATAGGTATAGAGGCCAGAAAATGGTGGCACACACGCCTTTAATCCTATCACTTGGGAGGCAGAGATCCATCTGGATCTCTGTGAGTTCAAAGCCGCACTGGAAACAGCCAGGCATGGTGACATCCCAGGAAGTGATGGCAAGAAGCAGAAAGGTATGAAAGGTGTGAAAACCATTCTAGAGCTGGTTAAGCTTTTAGGCTTTTGAGCAGCAGTTCAGCTGAGATCCATTCAGATAAGGACTCAGAGGCTTCCAGTCTGAGGAAACAGGATCAGCTGAGGAATTGGCAAGGTGAGGTGGCTGTGGCTTGTTCTGCTTCTCTGATCTTCCAGCATTCACCCCAATACCAGGCCCTGGGTTTGTTTTTATTAATAAGACCATTTAAGATTTATGCTACAAAAGGGGAATTCTATCTTATGGTTTTATGGAATGTTAATTCTTGGGCTGCTTTCTGTGTGATGGTTCAGCATATATGAAAGATATCCCATGACTACTTCTATTTTCCCCAAAAAGCTTGTACTAAGTTTTTTTTTCTCATAATAGACTACTTAAGAAAGACTTTGGCATTGAGGGGTGGATAGGGAGGGAGTGAGGGATGGAGGGAAAGAGGGGGAGAGGGAGGGAGAGAGATTGGTTTCCCTCAGAGGGAAACAGAAAGTCCATTCTACAAAGTTGAAAATGCGTGTACTTGAGTTCTGTCCCAGGTCCCTACCCTTTGTGTGTTTCAATCTGCTCATTCCTATGGGTCATCTTTTCCAAGCTTTCAGGCCTCTCCTTCACCTCTCTACAAAGAAGAGAAGCAATCACCTCAGTCCCGCTGGGGTATCCAATACAGAGACAACTTAATGCTTCACTCTCTTTAGTTTAAAAAAAAAAAAAAAAGCTGGCACTGGCACAGGGCTGGTGAGAGCACTCAGAGGGTAAAGATGCTTTCCACCAAGCTTGATGACCTCAGTTCAATCCACAGGACCCCCTGTAGAAGGAAGGTAGGCTAGGTTGGACTACGTAGAGAGCCTTGGATGTCAGTTCTAGAAACTAAGGCAAGCTATAGGAGAAGCCGACCTCACTACTGGCATGGCAGAGTGAGTGGAGAGATCCTTCAGTTTACAAACAAAGGAAACTGGATTCTAGTTTTTCATTAAGCCACACTGCCTTGGACAAGCTATTTATTCACCTTTTCAACTTCCTAACTGATAAGAGGCCAGGAATGACTGCTAGTGTCTCTCTCTGATCTGGAGAACCTGTAGCACCCAGCTTGATGTTCTTGGGACAGGGCCCAGCAAGTGAGCCTCTGCTAGTCCCCGACACGGCAGAATAACCTGGGTTCATCTACGTTAAGCCTTACCTCCAAGGGGTGGTGGGACGGTCATCATCACCGTTACAGAGGACCCCCTGGAGGTATAGGACAGCTGCAACCAGGACAGGATTTGAGCATCCTCAGTCATGATCTAGAAGGAATGCTTTCGTTCTCTCCCAGATACCAACACCTCCAATATACATGACAGTGCCATGCACGTCCTGAGCAAGCCCACTGGACACACCTCCAAACTCCTTCTCGCAGAAATGTGGCCATCTAAATAAAGCCTGAACTAAAAATCCACCTTGGTTCCAGGAAGCTCTGCCCTGGGCTGTCACAGATGTGATGATGGCTGGTGTGAGCAGAGGAAGGATTAGGATAGACCCCAAACTGACTTGATCATAAGGCTGCAGACAGCATCGCTAGCAGGCTGAACAGAAGGAGAGCCACTCTATCTGGTATTTATCTGGGAGGATGGATGGGAAGAGGTGGTGTTGAAACTGGCTCTTGTATGTGCCTTGGTCTTCAACACTCTATTTCCCTGTGGCCTCCATTTCAAGTAGAAACCAACATATGGAACTGAACCCGAAGAGGAAACTCAAGTAGGATAATTTATCGAGAACCTATTGGATTCTCCCAGAGGATTGGAGAATGCCTTTCATACGCTCAGGCCAGGCGACTCATTGAAACTATAAAGTGCCTTTTCCGAGTTTTCGAGAACATATTGCTGATTGTAGAGAACTTGGGAAGTTAAGAGTCATGGACTACTGTTGCAAGGACCTAAGTTCAGCTTCCAGCCACCACACAGTAGCTCACAACCACCTGTAACTCCAGCCCCAAGGAGATCCCACACTCTCTTCTGGCCTTCATGAGTATGTACATACTTATGTATGTGCACAAACCCACAACCCCCCCAACACACACACGTACATAGTTAAAAAAAATAGTGACTTAAGGACAGAAAATCAATCATAGAATGTAACTGTCCAGTCCTACAGTTCTCAGCCTACAGGTCAATATTCCACATATATAACCCATTGGTTTTAAAATTTGAGTTTAGACTGTTCTCAATACTTTTTCTTCTTTCAGTGAAAAATGGTAAGCATCCTAGGCTAAGTTAAAATGTGTATTTATTCAGATAACTAAACTCTACAAAAATGTATCGATTCACAAACCCCAAAAGGAAACTTGGTTTTTGTTTGTTTGTTTGTTTTCTGTGTGTGTGTGTGTGTGTGTGTGTGTGTGTGTGTGTGTGTATTACACACACCCACATTTGCTCATTAGGAGGCCAGAGCAGGATGTCAAGTGTCTTCCTCCACCACACCCTGCCTTACTGCCTTGAGGCAGGGTCTCTACCGAACCAGAAGCTTATGATGTAGCCCAGTGATCTCTCAGGATCCTCTTGTCCCTGACCCCACGTGATGGGGTTACAGGCACACGTGGTTCTGCCAGGCTGCTGCTGTGAACACCGAGGACTGAATCCAGGGCCTCATGCACACTGAGCTGTCTCCCCAGACCTATCTGTTTTCTTTCCCGTACATACTTTGACACACAACACAACTCTTCCACCTTCAACAGGTTTTATTTGGGTGTCCTGACACACGCTTGTGGCACAGCATAATTAAGCAGACAGACTCCTTTTTGTCAACTGATCTCTCCTTCAGTAGTCGAGGTAAGAGATTACCATGTTTCCCCAAAGCAAATTGCTACCCATTGAAGACAGAGTTTTCTGCATCATCTTGCATAACTGTCAAGCCAGAATCAGCTCCCCCCCCATACTCATAGGAGGAACAATGCTTTCAGACATTTCTGTAACCGTTTATTTTATTTACTTATTTATTTTTTGATTTGCTCAACCTTAAGGACTTCTGTTTTTATCCATGCCTACTGATTGGTTAGTCTCTCTCCTGAAAAAAATGGATTTTTTTTTTAAAGAAAGAAATGTAGATGACTTCTGGCCCTATAATATACTTAGAAATAAAATAGTGAAATGAGACTCGAGGAGAGACTTCTCCTTCTCTCCACCTGAAGGGCTCCAAGAGAATGAATTATGTAGGAGGGCAGAGAATTAAAACAAGGTGTTTCCTTGTGGCTAATGACTTACAGCCTGGGGAAAACCTAGCCTGATAAATTCAAAACAGGACCACCTCAAAAGACTTTTTGGAGTACACAGATTTTGCTGGGGATTCCATGCAAATAGTTAACCGTTAAGGATCTCAAGGTGCCTGATAATGAGTTTCCTAATATCGGAGGGTGGGTTTCCCTCAGAAGCTAACTGTCCGTCCATCTCCATTAGTTCAGCCCAGAGGGGAGAACCTCAGAGAACATGCTAGAAAACATCTTCAGGAATCATGTCCTGTAATTATCACACAAGTTTTAATCATGTGACTTAGACTTCCTTCAAATACTTTTTGACCTTAAAAAAAAAGTTTGATACAATTAATACTATTGAATCCAGACATTTGACCCACATATGATTAGACATGCTAATTACATAAACATGCTAGGAAATAATACAATCTACTTTCAAATGAAATCTTGCCTTTTAAAAACTCAAAGGTGGGGCTGGCTAGATGGCTCAGTGGATAAGGTGTTTGCCACTAAACTCAAGGACCTGATTTCAATTCAAAGGACCCACTTAGTGGAAGGAGAGAGCTGATTCCCACAGGTTGTCGACAGACTCCACATGTAGGCGGTGGCACATGCACCTTTATAAATAAACAAATAAACATCATTTAAAACAAACAAACAAACAAATCCCGTAAGAAACTCAAGCGTGGTATTTTCCCCAGGGTTAGCTAGGAAAATGCACAGTCCTGAACAACAATTTTCATGGAACTATTATTAGCAAAAAAGTAGTTAACACACATTTCAGGCTGGATAGATGGCTCAGTGGTTAAGAGCACTTGCTGTTCCTGAAGAGGACCCAGGTTCAGTTCTTGGGCACCACGCTGGGAGGCTCACCTGTGATCCAGTTTCGGGGGGTCTGGCGACCTCTTCTGGCCTCCACTGGCGCATGTATACACGTACACACACACACACACACACACACACACACACATACACACACACAATTTAAAAATAGAAAAGCTTTTGAAAAGAACAGAACAGAGAGGACAACTACCAGAATGCAAATGGTCATTAATTACAGCTTAACTGCTATCCACCAATCCACTCGAACATACGATTGAGTTCTGGTAAGTTCTGACCAGGAGACGCAGAAGCAGAAGCCTCTTTCTCCCCCGCCCCCCCTTGCTCCCAGCATCTGCTGCATCTCTAACATGGCTGTCCCCACTGTGGTTGCACAGATGACGGCCTTTGAATGGCATTTAACATAAACGACACCAAACGCCCCTATAATTTCATGTTGGTCTGCATTAATTAACTTCACAGTAGGTGGCTGAGGTACCTAAGAGAAAGACTTGAGATCGTTGCTGCCCACCTACCTTACACAGGTTGTCTCTAAGCCAAGACAGCGCCTATTCGTTTTTTAATAAACAGAACCAAGTAAGAGACATTGTATCCTAAAGGGCAGAGGCAGGTATCCATAAAGAATGGGTGGAGTTTTCCACATACAGCCAGATCTGTTAGAAAGGAGCTGTGTATGGAGGAGTGCAGACAGATAAGATGTTGTGAAGTCAGCAAGCGCTGCCATGCTTGGTAGTTTTGATAGGTTTTAGCTTGAGAAGTGTATATTTACATTTAAGCATTCTTTCTCTTTGAAAGATGTTAAAACAGGAAAATTACTGGGGTTTTATTTTTTGCAGCAATTAAAAATGATATCACTGCAAATGCTGTTGTAATGTATACCCTAGACCTTGAGACATAGACGCAATTGCCCAAGATATTATCTACCCATCATCAGAAGTACCATAATTTAAAGTATCTATTTTCTTTTTTCTATTAGGTTTCTCCAATTATAATTTTATCAAGCTCTGATAGCAAAGCAGTGAACTGAAGGGCCACGTGGGGATCAGCTCCTATGAAGCCCTGGCGCCTTTCACATCACGACGTGGCATGGCCCTCCATCGCCGCTCCAGTTCAGTGAATGAGAGAGTACTTCTGGAAAATTCCCGGGCAGTTCTTAAGTCAGTATCTTCAGATATTTTTAGGCTGTGAAGGAAAGAGGGAGGAGGGGGAGGGAAGGTGTGAAGAGTTAGGGGAGAGGTGGGGAAGAAGGAAAAGAACAACTCTGTCCTCACTTCTCTTTTATGTGGGGCGGATGGAGGTGGACCAGCATCTGAGGGGCAGAGTGACATGGAGCTGGACCTCCAGAAAAAGGGGGGGTGGGGCTGCGGAGGGATTCACCTATGGGGCTCTGGGAAGGAACCTGATTTCAGACCTGGTTCAAAGCTCTCCTCTGAGAACATGACTCCTCTAGGATGTCTCCAGGAATCTCTCTCTCTCTCTGGCCTGCGCAACCTAAACTCTTCCGGCCGCAACTTGTACAAGAAATCAGAAGGTGACTGTGACTTGTATATTTTAGTACTGGTTTGTAATAAAGGAACACAGCAACTGAAGGGCACTGGGGGTGGGGGTAGGGGCACGTGGGTGCCAGTGATCTGAAGCAATTTTGCCAGCGGCATCTTCTAACACAAATAAACAAACCAACAGAGAAGTACTGGTACCAACAGTTCATAGACATTGTTGGAGGTAGCAGTGAGGGCTTAAAAAAAAAGGCATTTCGAACAATAATGGAACTTAAGAGTTTGATTTATTGGAATGACAATCACCATCAAAACTTTCGAGAACCTTCCAGTTAAACAAAAACAAAACAAAACAAAACACAAAACCCCCACATCCATCTACTCTTCAGGTTTCCATGGGTGTAGGAGTCTCTGCCCAGTGTTCTACCTGCACCAAGGTGACACCAGAGAGAGACTTAATGTGTCACCATTCCTGGGTCCCACTTCTTCCTGGGAGTCCCAGGCTAGCAACAGTGTACGTATTACCCGGCAGTCACAACACAGTGTAGAAATGAAAAACAAAAACAAGGCAAAACAGAACAACAGAATATCCCCCTCTGCTACTTAAAAATGATGAAAGGTTCCATTAATGCTTTTGTGGGCCCGACGACGTTCATTGCCCACGATGGCGTTCTGATCCCGCTCTATCTGTAGTTTACTTCCTACGGCCTGATGGCGGCGCATGGTGACAGTTAGGGCTTGGGTGGTCCTGGACTCTCAGGATGGAGCTTGATATCTTCTGGGACGTTTTACTTGGAAATTCTGATGACATTTTAAAACCGTTCTGCTGTTCTTGTTTACAAAAAGGGTTACTATAAAAAGTGGATTCTTCTTTTGTCCATTTAAGATATTCATCCTCTCGCTATTTATCCCCCATTCAATTCATAATCCTGTTTAGGTCACTATGATTAGTTGCTATGGAAATTACCTCCTATGGAAATGATGCCAACGTGATTACTGAATATTAGTTTTAATGAATAATATCAATACCAGACATCCACCCTTACTCAAAAAAGGAAATCTAATTAAAAATCTGAAAAAGGATTAATCCTGAAAATTACTATGGTCAACTTTTCTGATGATTTTTTAATCTGTCATCTGCTTTTAAAATAAGTATTAAATAAATTTTAAGACATTAATCAGCTACTTGCCTCCCCGAATTCCAGAGGGCACAATGGAGATTAACATCATACAGCAAGCCGAGCAATGTGGGACATTTCATATCCATTTCTCTCACTAATAAGCGTGTGCCTCACTGATGAGCGGCAGAGTCAACAGGATTTCGGGGCTCATCAAGGAAATGACTCTGAATGGCGGATTACTAATTCCCTTTAAAGACAAAGAATTTAATATTCTAAAACTTATCCCAGGAATTTAAAAGGTCAAGCCTATAAACCATCAAGTTAAACAATAGAGGGGAGCCAGCGAACCGTTAGATGAGAATTCCAGAAAGCTGAAGGGGAAATTTTCTTGGGTGGATTCTGTAATTTGTGGTTTGAATAAAACCTTTGAAACATTCCATTAAGTATTAAAATTCTCACAATGAGAATATGGGCTTGTATTTAACACATTCTACATTACTAGACAATCTCTCTCCAAAAGAAACATCAAGGCTTTTCTTCTGCCTACTGGCTTATTCACGGCCTGCTACTATGTTAGGAATAAATTAACCCTTCCAACAATTAGGATACTGTCTAGAAACTGCTCTTTTGCTCTGTGGGGAAAGAAAAAAAAAATCATTTATATTCTGGAAATGAGAAGTAAAAGAGAAATTCAATTCTCTAGTAAAAGGTGCTTTTCTGTATCTAATAGCTTATTAATGGTTCATGGCAATCGCTATGGTCTTTACCTATACAATTATGTAACATTACACACACACAATGCCTCTGACCTGCTCTTCACAGCTGGGATCTAGACAGCCCAGGCTGCCTACACTTGTGTTTGCAGCCATGATCGAGGGTCCAGGATGCCTCTGAGGGATTTCTGCCTTGGAGCCGGCACCGGCTTGCCTTCAAAACTGGTTTGAGCGTCCGTGTGCTCATCACCAGCTGAACTGTTTTTCCTGGCAGGGAGAAGTTTGCGAGGGGCAGCCACCGGTTTCTGGGAGAGACGCGTTGGTGATGACGGTCTGGGGTCTGAAGGCGAGGCTCCAGAGACGCTGGCCTGGGCCCCACTGTCCTTGGGTTGATCGGTGCCACCCTGAGTCTTCATGCTGAAGGGGGGCTGGTCCGTAGGAGGAAGTGGGGCTCGCCTCTTCTTCCTCTTCCCATCAGGGGCCGGTTTGCCCGCGGGGGACACCACTTTCTTCTGGATGACCATTTCGTGATTGCCATCGAAGACTGCGGCCCACGAGGGTGGTGCGGATTCTTCATCCCGACCAATGAGGAACTGCCCATTCGTCTCTCCAATTTTCTTTTGTATTATGTCGGTTAAACTTTCAAGTTTCACAGGTGAATCGATGCCTGCAATAATTTTAAGAAGAAACTTCACGGGGGGGAAAAAAAACCCAACAGTCATATGTACTTTATCCAAATAAGCTATTATTTTCCAAGTCAATATGCTACCCATAACGACCATCAAAAACTTGGGAGCATGGTAAGTAAGAAAAACACTTACTTGTAAAAATAATCCTATCACGAAGGTCCCAAAACAAGGCTATCATGTACTGTACTGTAGATATACAATAAATAGCATATATACAACATACACTGCATATGAAAAATACATACGCTCACACATACAGAACACAGATGGACACATATGAGCGCTTCTTGAACTCTTTATAATTATTTAATGTACAGTAACTTTTCTTAGACCTAAGCCTTTACTTTGCCTACTAGTAAGTTTGCTATATGAACAGGAATGGAGGTCATGAGTCAGGAGTTTTTCCTACAGACCCCTGAAGTCTCTGCTAACGGTGAAGGACAAAACCTCCAAAACCAAAGCCCCAGGGCAGGAGTCCGAAGCCCTCCCTTTCTGGTGATAAGGATGCCGGGTAAGATTTTCCTTGGGAAAAAAATAAGGAAACTGAGATAAATGTCTGCTGATTGAATTTGTGATATTTTAAAGTCATCACTTGGAATCTATGATTATAAATACACACACACACACACACACACACACACACACACACACACACACACACGTGTCCTTGCAAGTATATTAGGAGTGGAATAGATGGACACTGCTCTCCAGATGAGCTTGTGAGCATCATCCTGGAGGCCACCCCACAGATTAAACACCATTCAAAGTGTGGGAAAGTGAAATCGAAAAATTGAAGAAAGACAAAATTTCTTAAATACTAGACCTAACTAGTTATTTTTGACCAGACACGAATGCTTCCATTCATTAATATTTCCCTATCTGTCTGTAATACAAAAACACATAAACAAAAAAACAAAAACAAAAACAAACCCGGTAAACAATGACTCAACATGATCACGTCTTAGACTCTTTACTTTTACATTTTCTGAATCTCATAAGCTAAGTACTTTCTTCTTTTAAGCCTGGAGTTTTCTGTTTGATCGTGAGCATTTGAACTATGAAAAATACGCATTCATTAATTTCATATTAATTCATCTATTAAACATGAGCTCCTCAGTCTATAATCACAGTCTTTTTTTTTTTTTATTCAATTTGATTGTGCCCTGAAAATTTTAGCATTTTAATGTCAGTAGAATGAGCGGCTGGGGCGTGGACAATGCTGGTTTTATCACCCTGCGGCTCAGAGGAGGCAAGCCCCACTTACTCATATCATAGTACACGGAGGTCGCCTCCCTCGTTAGGAACAAAGGTGGTTTCCGTGGCGACATAATCTCAATTTTCATAAGTTCTTCACAACAATGCTTCCATTGGCCTACAAGAGAAAGAAAGAAAGAAGCAGGCTAGTTTGAAATATAAATGTGAAGCTATGTATTTAATTTTCCGCCAATATCAACACTGTGTGTGTGTGTGTGTGTGTGTTGAAAATGTATCAATAAACCCTAGCTTTCCAGAAGCATGTATAAAAACCTGGTAGAATCCACAGTTTCCAAAGCTGATTCTTCATGAGTGATTCATTTAAAAAACAAAACAAAACAAACAAACAAAAAACCCCACAGTTCTGGGTAGACACTAAGATCTCCAGGCTATCAGCTAGGACACCACCACACAAAACCATCGGCAACCACATTAACCTTCGAATTCACTGTGCAAGTGAGCACAGCTTCTGCCCTACGCTTTAGATGAAAACATCCAGTACTCAAGACATGTGGGAGATAAAACCCCATTGAAATCCAGTTGTTGTTGGAAATACAGAATTCAAGTCCTCATATATCTTTAACTTGAAATTTTTAATTAAGAAGTAAGAATTATTTAATAGCGCAACTATTAAATTAAGATTTCAAAGTGTGGGCATCATCAATGTTTATTTTCATTGTTTCACTATTTAAGCCTTAAGGTTTTCAGACTTCTCTGTGTATAAAAAAAAAAAAAAAAGATTGATATTTGCTGACTTGCATTCCTCCATAGCACGTGACCATCCAATGACATCATAGAAGTCACGGGGTTCACAACCCTATATCTCACTCACATCACTAGAAAGGGAGGGATGACACACCAGATGCCTTCTAAGGTTGACTTATTTCTTTTTCCTGTTTTGAATAGTTGCAATGTATATATTCAATCTGTCCAACGTGGTAGCTTTCCATGGCTGAAAATTTCAAAGACACTTCATGTTCACTTAATTACATACTCATTTTGTTGTCACGGCACATGGTGATAAACGCTTACATTTTGAATCCATTACCCTAACTAGTTAAGACACATCAAAAACACATCGGGGGTGTTTTATGATGATACTGATTGCCACACAGCAAACCAACAGGAAATGGACCCCCAGGACACACAGCTGCAAAGGTTCCTCCCTGGGGTCTGAAGCCAGAAGCTGAAGCTGACCTCTTACACACCCCCTTCCTTTTTCAATAAATATGCAAAAGCCATTTTATTTTTCCTCCTCTGTGGCAGTGAGGAAACATCGTATTTGATGAAAAATGATGACTCATTTAAAAGGGGCCAGTATAGTGGTATTTTATTTGTACTGAAATGTGATTTTTATTTGTATGTTAATAAATAAAGTTGCCTAGGGGTCAGAGCTATTAGCAAGCCATAGCGAAAGCCAGGGCGGTGGTGGTGCACGCCTTTAATCCCAGCACTTGGTAAGCAGAACTAGGTAGATCTATGTGGGTTCAAGGATACAGCCAGCATTGGAGACACATGCCTTTAATCTCAATACCAACCATAGAAGACCTGGAGTGACCACAGACAGGCAGTGACAAGACGGTCATGTGGTTGGGTTTACAACCAATGAGAAGGCAGAACAGGAAGTCTATATAAGACAAACGCACAGGAAGTAGCCCCCTTTTTGGAGAGGTCTCCTGGCTGAAGAGGCTAGCTGGAAGCAGGCGGGTAAGGCTCTTAGCTCTGACCTCTTGGGCTTTTATCTTTACGTTGGCTCTGTGTTTCTTATTTAATAAGACGGTTGGTTACATCTACAGGCCAGCATTTCTCTTTCAC
>CABHPP010144176.1:0-33053 GCA_902168425.1 Peromyscus attwateri | reverse complement strand
AAAAAAAAATTAAGAAAATTAGAGGACTACATTGTAATTCAATATTTTGGGGAGTATAAACACTTCCATCTTTGCTTGTCATACAAAGTATAAAAAGTAAGAGATTTTGCACTTTAAAAATGACAGATTGGCACTACTTGGTTAAAAAAAAATGTCAGCATCGAAGTGACAATGTGAGGAGTTACCTAGAAGTGGGCCCGCCCACTAACCACGCCCCCTCCCACTAACCACGCCCCCTCCCACTAACCACGCCTCCCCCGCCCCCAGCATCCAGACAGGAGTGTTCTGGATTAGCACTTCCAATGCCCCTTCTCTGTCATTATGCCCATGAACTACCAGAATCATCTCTTAAAACGGCATCTTTTCTTTTTGTAAGTCAGGCTCTCCAAATCAGAGAGTCTGGGAAAGTGGTCAACATTCTAATTACGATCCACAAAAGAAAGGAGGGCGTCGACCAGGTCTAGCAGTGCACGCTTGTGATCCCAGAGGCAGGAGGATTAAAAAATGCAAGGGCTAGCCTAGGCTACAAGTGGTCATCACCACCACTACCCCTGCACGCCTACCACGTCAGCACTCGGGAAGCTTGAGGCACGATCTCAAGTTTGAGGCCAGCCAGCACGCAGCGAGACCCAGCCGCACAAAACCAGCATGGCAGAATGCAAGCTGTTATTGAAGTCACTCACGCACACGTGGTCTGCAGTAACTTAAGAAAAAGAAACTCAGGGCAGCTGCACACCTGGAGGAGAACTTAGGCCTTTACCATGTGCCTCAGGGTGGTGCTTAAGGAAGATGGCTTGAAGGACTGCCCTAGTTCAATGCCACAAACACAGGCCTCTCTGGGTCTCACTTTTCTCATCTCAAGAGTAGAGCCAAGCAACGTACCTCCTGGGGACCTCACGGGAAGCAAGCAGGGCCGTGGAGCACCGAGCCATGTTCACACTCACTGCCTGTCCTTGCCTCCTCTTCCCAACCTCCACCCCGACACCTGCTGAACTGCTCATCAGAGCAGGCCTGGGAACCGCCAGGTGACAGCAGGTGCCGCCTCTGTACAGTGGTTCAGAAATCACTCCATTGCTTTGCAAACAACTCTATGGTACAAATCTGTAGCATTCTGTAGACAGGAAATACTGGCTGACTCTAACAGGAGCCTTAAATGGATCAGAAGCAGCCATCGTCAACAGACTCCATTTTCAAAATTGAAATCGCAGATCACACATAGGCTGCTTGGTTTATCACTAAGGCCAAGAATCTACCTGTAAGCAAGGCTCCCATGAATGGAGAGTGAAACCCAAGACTCTCACGTATTTCATGCACAGTGCTGGACTGTGCTACTGAGATGGAAAAGGACATTCACGGGGCTAAAACTCATCTCTGGATGAAGCACAAGATACCATCACAACAGATCTGCACTTAGCAGAAGGTGACCAAAAATGAGACTCTTTTGAACACTCTGATCTCAGGATGATCGTTCTCTGGAAAAGGTTTGTGGTACATAACCAGGGTTTCCAGGGAAAAAAAACATCCCTGGTACAAATTCTTTATTTTAATATTTGGACCTCTGTGTGTCCAGCCTCCCAGGCCTCGTGAATACACTACTAGAAAACACAAATATCTACTTACTAAGATCCAAGAAATGCTGCCGGAAGGCACCCATCCACTCCTGAAGGTCCTCCAGGCTATCAGTCGCAAAGATGTGAGTCACTGCTCTCCCGGCCACAGTGTTGACGACAGAGAAATGATGTATTTTCTTTGAATCCTTTTCCATGGCCTGAATTCTGGTTTCCTAAAAATTAAGATAAGATTGGTGGTTCATAAGAGACTATTTCTGAAGTGGCCAAATATTTTATTGCTTAGCTACCACATTTATGCAAAGTGCATAATATTACAGCTGCTAGTTTGAAATTTAAAATATGTTATTTGAAGAATTTTCAGTATTCAATCTCAAATCTAGAATGTCTTCAAGAGACCTTTTATTCAAAGATCTTTGAGTATGCTGTACACATACATGTATATGATATGTTCTATGTTCTTGGAACATAACTTCCATTAGGAGCTCAGATTCCTGCCTTTTATATACATCTTAAAATTGATATAAAGCCATTTTTATGTGTCATGGCTTTAATGTGGATTAAAATATCAGTTACATTTCCAACAGTCACGTCTGTTTCTTCCTTATTCTCATACATATTACAGTGTTATCAGTTAAAGTAGAAAAATGGAGCAATTTTTACAAATAACAACAACAGGTTTTCTTCATTAATATTCACTTCACAAATGGCATTCACTGGTAATGCTCACAGCTCAAGATCCATGAGGTTTATGGACATTCCCACGTTCAAGTTATTCCTTCAATGCTGAATACAACATTCTACTACAAGGACAATGGTCTCGTTCCTGCTGGAAATCTCAATCTTTTTCTGAGTGGTATCGGGTAGGACATTGCCATGAGATTCATGGTGTATAAGATTTGGGGGACTGTCCCCAAGTCCCACATAGGCAAGTAGTAACAGCAACCCTATGTGGCTTAGACTGCAGACTACTGGGGGAATGCAGTCTGGGACAAAAGATTCATTTTCCATCATCTGAGGGCAGCACTGTCCAGTAGAAACATGATGGGAGCCAGAGGCAATTTAGACATTTTTTACAAACACATTTAAAGAGTAAAAGTGGGTGAAGTTAATTTTAATGCCATATTTGATATAAAAATAGATACTTTCTATTATTTTTTCATTTTCATTCTTCAAAATTCAGCTTGTAGTTTATGTTTAAGAACACAACTCAATTCTAGCCTTCTCACTTAAGAACCCAACAGTTCCTGATAGCTCCTGTGAATACAGCCCTGTCTAGAGGGAGGCAGTTAAGCTTGCTGCAATGTGTGCAGAATGTTTGTACTGGCCTATAGCTACAAACACCAATGAGGAGTGGGAAGAAAAAAACAAACAAACAAACAAACAAAAAACAAAACAAAAAAACAAAAAAAAAACACTTGCACACACCTGCAGTGACCATGATGTGAGCATCAGGGAAGTAACGGGGTTGGAAGAAAACTTGATTCCCTGAAGAATGGGTGAAGCCTGGCAGCTGAACACCATCCGCACCATACAGGGAATTCATTTCTAGAGGACTGAATTCTTCTAGAATCCCCTGGGAATGCGTATGCTGCAGAAAGCATCCGTGTGTCTTTGAACTTTTAGAATATTACAAAACACAAGGACTGGCAGCCATCTTGGGATGGGTCTGCCCGGTGGTCACTGGGAAATCAGGGAGCGCAGACGGTCACTAGATTGCAGTGGGACATGGGGTCAACACAATGACTTTAAAGTGACAAGGTCTTTGTACGTTCCCATTTCTAAGTAATAAACTGTGTGAATTATCTCATGTGTTGCAGGATATCTGATCACACGGTGTGAAGATGTGTCTTTGTCCTTCCTCACCTGCCTAAGGCACCTTCTGACTGGTTTAATAAAGAGCTGAACAGCCAATAGCTAGGATTGGATAGGCGGGACTTAGGGGCAGAGATAGGAACTCTGGGAAGAATCTGAGGTGGGGGATTAGCCAGCCAGACACTGAGGAAGTAGGACATATGGGACTGAGGAGAGGTATTGAGCCACGGGGCAAAATGTAGATGAATGAAAATGGTTAAAGTTTTAAGAGCTAGTTGGGAACAAGCCTAAGCTAAAGCCAAAGTCTCATACTTAATTCAGTCCAAAGAAAGACCCATTACAATCTCAGTTAAGTAATCATTTATACAACAACAACAACAACAAAATGTTAAAATACTGTCTATTAAAGGAATCCTTTAAAGCCATAACCACAAACCAACCAACCAACCAACCACTAACTACCCAACCAACCAACCACCAACCAACCACCCAACCAATCAACTACCAACCAATCAATCAACAACAACTAACCAATCAACCATCAACCAACCAATCATCCAACCACCCAATCAACCACCAACAACCAATCAACCAATCAACTAACTAAACAACTACCCAGCCAACCAACCAAACATCAACAACTGACTGATATCTTTAAAAACAAAGTTTATTATCAGTAGCAGAGGGTGACTTAAGCTCTAGAAGAGTCTTCAGGATGCTGCTGTTGGCCTAACTAAAGCTTGAATTCAAGTGGGGGAAAGGGTAAAGAAATATTCTTGCTGCTGAGACTGACTGACCCCAATCAATTTCACTTCAACATGAATTTCTGATTACTCTTGTAGAGGGGAGGGATTAAATAGATTTCAACTTCTAAATAAAGAAAATGGGATTCTTCGTACATAAGTGTTCGTGTACAAAGTACTGTTTCTAATAAAGCCACTCAGCAGAGAATGATGAAGCAGTCCATTTATATCCTAAGAAAATACAAGTCAACAATTACTGATAAATACTATGCCATTCATTAACTACAACAGCCATTAAACATTGCTATAGTTTTTAAATATCCCATGGAAGGGTTTTTGCTTGTTTGTTTTAAGACAAGGTCTCACTACATAGACCTCGCCTGAAAGCACTATGTAGACCAGGCTGGCTATGAACTTAAGAGATCTGTCTGCCTCAAGAATATTTGGGTACATCGAAGATTTTGTTCGTTCGTTTGTTTGCTTTTTAACAAGTGAAAATGAAATGCAGAGTTGAGATTAAATTATATTTTATCTGATAATATATATACCAGATATATATTATATATATTATCAGATAATCTAAATTATAGATTATCTGACTAATTGGAAACATTTGTAATTAAAGATTGTGTGTCAAAGAAAGAGTGATTTGAACAAGTGAGGCTTGTCAGGTGTTCAAGTCCACTCGAGCTGCTGGTTGTACTGGGGACATCAAAGCAGGCTTAGCCCTGTCCTCTCCAAAGAAAGGAGAAAACAGCAGGATACATTTCAGGACTTACATCCTAGACACAGCAAGGACAGGCACTCAGTCTCTCCTAGCAGGACACAAAAGCAAACAGCCTGGGAATTCTGCAGTCTCAGGATTTGTCCCATCTCGGGTATCACCTAGCACTTAGCACCCAGGAAGTGGCTGCACAGTTTTGAGTAAAAGAATGGAATGCTGGAGGTGATGGCGCACGCCTTTAATCTTAGCACTTGGGAGGCAGAGGCAGGAGGGTCTCTGTGAGTTCAAGGTCAGACTGGTCTAAAAAGTGAGCTCCAGGACAGCTAGGGCTGTTACACAGAGAAACCCTGTTTCTCAAAACAAAACAAAATGAAACAAGCATGAGATCAGGGAAGAAGCATGGATGAGGTGCCATACAGAAGCTTTGAATGCTTGGGACAGGGTTGAAGAATCAGGAAAGACGAATGAGTCATTTACTAAAATTATACAAGGCCCAAAAGAAACTTTCACTGATTTTTTTTTTTAATAAAGATTGACTTCAGCTGTAACTAAAATGATATCAGATCCAGAAGTTAGGCAAATACTAACTGAATCTTTGGCTTTTGAAAAATGCTAATTCAAAATGTAAAGGGTGGTTAGGCTTTAAAGGCAAGATCAGCACCAATAGATGAATGGAATCTAAAGTCAGCCAACATTGGATCTCATACTTATGATGAAACTTGGATGGGAGAAGTGATTTCTAAAAATTTTAAGAAAAAAACCAAAAGGTTAGATGTTTTAATTGTGATAAACCAGATCATCTGAAAAGGGATTGTAGGCAAGGTGTTCCTAGGAACAATATTTTTTTCTAGAGATAATCCAACAGAAGGTGTGACAAAGGCCAGCACTGGACTAATGAAGGCAGATTAACATGGAACAGGCAAGAGAACCCTTTGGTACCATGAAACACCTTAGGGGACCTCTCGCAGGCCTCCATGTCAAATTTGGGCCAATCATTCCCTGTCAGCATTGGGGAAACTCCTCCACAGAGCAATTAAAAGACTTAATGCCTGTTGTGAAAAATCATACTGCTCTAGATGACAGAACAGCTTCAGTAGATTAAAATTTTCTTTTTTCAGGAGAGACCATAAAACAAGTATTTTTGGCATATAAATGATCAAAGACCAAAGCTAAAAATACAAATAAATGGCACTGTGATGGAAGGTTTACTAGACACAGGCATGGATGTAACAATAATTTCAGCAAAATCGTGGCATCCAGATTGGCTTCTTCAGGAGGTAAATATTCCGCTTCTAGGGATTGGAACTTTACCTCAGGTAAAACAAAGTGCAAAATGGGGTGAGTGTTTAGGGCCAGAAGGACAGATGGGAAAATTAAAACCATATATGGTTAACATAGCAATGAATTTATGCAGATGTGATTTGTTGCAGCAATGGAAAACACAGATTAACACTCCTCCAATCTTAGAAACAAACCAGAAACTAAGGTATGCTTCTGAGAAAAATATTAGAAGGTATTATAAAGAACAGTTACCGACTTTTCAAGTTGTACAAGAACAAGGCACAACAGCTGCTGATCTTTCAAAGGCACCAACAGTCTTACTTTTAAAGTGGTTAACTGACAAACCTGTCTGGGTGGAACAATGGCCTTTGATATCAGAAAAATTACAGGCACTAGAACAGCTGGTACAGGAGCAGCTAAATGATCAACATATTGAAGAATCGACCAGTCCTTGGAATTCTCCTATATTTGTCATTAAAAAGAAATCTGGAAAATTGAGAATGCTAATAGATTAGAACCATAAATAAGGTGATCCATATTTATGGGCTCCCTATAGCCTGGAATTCTCTTGCTTTCTTTATTACCTAAAGGATGGTCTATTATAGTGACTGATTTAAAAGACTGCCTTTTAAACTATACCTCGAGAAGAACAGGACAGAGAAAAATTTGCCTTCACAGTACCTACTTATAACAATTCCCAGCCTATTAAAAGATATCAGTAGAAAATTCTTCTACAAGGGATGTTAAACAGCCCTACCTTGTGTTAATATTTTATACAACAACCATTGGAAATAATTTGTAAACAGTTTCCTCAAGCTATAATTTATCATTATAGGGATGATATCTTACAAGCTGACTCAGACTCAGATATCTTAGAAAAAAATATTTGAAGTGGTAAAGAAAATTCTGCCTTGTTGGGGATTATAAATTGCTCCTGAAAAAATACAAAGAGGAGACTATATTAATTACCTAGGATATAAGATAGACTTATAAAAAATTCAACAACAGAAAGCACAATTCAGGAGAGATGAATTGTGAATTCTTAGTGATTTTCAAAAATTGCTGGGAGATATTAACTGGCTACAGACCATAGTTGGGTTGACAACTCAAGAACTAAGTAATTTATTTCAAACCTTACAAGGTGATAAGGATTTAAATAGTCCAAGAAAATTATTAGCTGAGGCTGCAAGAGAATTGGCTTTGGTAGAAGAGAAATTCCAGGAGCACATGTCACCTGGATCCAGAACTTGATTATATCCTGGTCATACTACCTTCTACACATTCTCCTTCAGGAATTATTATGCAGGGAAGATAATATCTTAGAATGGATATTTTTACCACACAAACAGATTGAAAAATTAAAGACCTATGTAGAAAAGGTTTCCGAATTAATTCTGAAAGAAAAGTTGAGACTTTGTCAATTATCAGAAATGGACCCAATAGAAATTGTAGTACCTTTTACTAATGCTGAAATTGCTTCATTATGGGTATAAAATGAACATTGGCAGAGTTTGAAGTAATTTCTTTGGAGAGATTAGCAACAAATATTCCAAAAGCAAGTGACTTCTGTTTATAAAAAGAACTAATTGGATTCTTCCCCACATTGTACAAGGAACACCAATTGCTAGAGCCCCTATATTCTATACTGATGCAAATAAATCAGGAAAGGCAAGTTATAAGTCAGGAAAAATAAGTAAAGTGGCTCAAAGCCCTCATGATTCTGTTCAAAAGTCAGAATTATATGCTATTCTCATGGTATTAATAGATTTTTCCATAACCTCTTAATATAGTTACTCACTCTCAATATGCAGAAAGAGTTGTTTTACATACTGAAACCACTGAACTTATTCCAGATGATTCAGAATTAACTTTGTTATTTATTCAATTGCAAGAAATAATTAGAAATAGAAATCATCCCTTGTATACAACACATATCAGGTCCCATATGGGTCTACCAGGCCCTCTATCACAAGGTAATGATGAAATTGATCAGCTATTGGTAGGAAATGTGCTAGAAGCCCCCAAATTTCATAAGAAACACCATGATAATAGCAAAAGTTTGAAGAGAGATTTTTCTATCACTTGGCAACAAGCCAAGGAAATTATAAGGAAATGTCCTACTTGTTCTTTGTATAATCAAACTCCACTACTGGCAAGGAGTAACCCAAAGGGTACTCAAAGAAATGAAATTCGGCAAATGGATGTGTTTCATTTTGCAGAGTTTGGAAAATTAAAAATTAAAGTATGTGCACCATAGATACACATTCAGGACTTCAATGGGCCACTGCTTTGAGTTCTGAAAAGGCTGACTAAACAGAATGGTTCAAAGGGGCTCAATTACACGAGTCTGTATTGACTGTCTTGAAATATTTAAAACTAAATTATGTTGTAAAAATTCTCTTAGTGCCACAGGCAACATTTCATTCCTTCTTCACAATATGTCATAAAGACAAGTGAGGTCTGAAAAATGCCAGGTCTCAAGCCAGGTTGATTGGGAAAGAGAACAGTGGTGTTTAAACCCAACACTGGCATCAACAGAGGTCTGGTGATGGGGCAAGCACACATCCACAGGCATGGATGGGGCATCTAAACTGGGTGAAGCCCAGTCATTGATTAAGCCAAGCATCAGGCACAGCCAATACCAGTGTGAAATAGTTACTTTCAATTTTTGTCAATAGCATCAGATATAAACACCTTAAGGTAAAGGCTACTAAATAAACAGTTGTTTTTGGCTAGATTTAATAAAGGACACATAAGTAGCTGAAAGGGTTCAGATATTAAAATGACTAGCACGAACAGGAAAACATGCCATGCAATCTGTGGTAACTGGGCTCTCTAAAGCTCTTGATAAACACAATAGTTAAAAGCATTTTCAAGACAATTCAATATAACCTATCACACCAAGTAGAGTTATTGATTGGTTCAGCATAGACACATTATTGAAATGATGTATGTATAGTATTTAAATCAAAACAGACTGCTGATCTCAAAAGCTCCTGTTTCTTTCCCACCCCACCAGCCATGGATAAAGCCTCCGCTAATCAAGCACTTTCTGCAGTGTACAGGGGACTGTTGTTAAGTACCCGTCATTGAGTGTCTTGCTCCACAACATTCAGAGCGAAGTTTCTGAAGTTGAAGCAATCACTTTGAAGTAAATCACCCTTTCAAATTTGGATTGAAAGGGGGTGGGGAATAGCTTTTAGGCTTTTCTTCCCTTAATGTGACTGCTTCCACAGATGGCTCCCTATGAAAATTAATGAACCGACTTAGCCTTACAGGAAATGCTATTTAGAAGGACAAGAATTACAGTCAGAGAGCAGACCCTGCAAGCCAAGCGGAGAACTGGAATGGACGTGCCACAGCAGCTACCAAACTTAGCTGCTCACATCCCCTTTCTAGCGGCCTTAAACAAAACTGTTTTTTGAACATCACGAGAAAAGGTAATCAAAAGAAGAAATCTACTATGTCTTTTAAAGCCAAGTAATTAGACAGATACAAAAATGTGTGAGTTTATCACACAATGAGAATGAGGCAAGGGCTGGAGAAAACTGTCCATACGAACCACAACACAGTTCCCGGGCCAGCATGGGACCAGTGAGACATTTGCTCCTTGTCTGGGAAAGAAAGCCAATCGAGATACACTCCTGCATTGAAAACACGAGCTAAGCAGTCATTGTAGGCAACACTGGGGAAGTTTAAAGATGGACTATGTGTTGGACCACACTGCCGCATTTCCCAGCTTGCTACAACACCAGCATGGTTACACACACAGGCATGAAAGAGGAGTCTTAGAAGTTGCCTGTTCTGCAGAGAGGAGTGTCAGCCTTGTGTTTAAACACATCAGCAAAGGTACGACGCCAGTGAAGAGACAGTACAAACGCCACGGTTCTGTCAAATCTATGTGCTGGGTGCGAGGCTGGTCACGCTCATGTTTCTTCTAACTTTTCTGCACATCTGCATCACTTTCTGAATTGAGAAAAACCGAATAAACAATTACGTAACTATTATGTTTTAGGGAGTGACAATGTGCCTGGGACAGCATGACGGGTCTGAATACCTAGATCAGAGACCCTGACTCTGAGTGGGAAGTTTTGAGGTGAATGGAAGGGCTCAAGAGAGGGAGAGAAAGGGCTGCAAAAGGAAGCGCCCCCCAGAGAACACTTCTGAGACTTAAGTTCCAGCGGGAACGTACTGAAATGGCTGATGTCTAGGACTTAAATCAAAACAGACTGCTGACCTCCAAGACTTAAACCTCTTTCCCACCCTAGGGGCAACGGATAAAGCTTTGGTTAATAAAGCGCTTTCAAGCGTGTAGAGGTCAAATGTCACCTGTGTCTCCTCCTGGTCTAAGGCCAAACCTACATAAATTCTTGGATAAACAATTTCCCCGAGAACGTATGACGGCGAGCGGTGCAGAAGCATGGGCCTTGCCAGGCATGAAGGATTCCTGGCACCCGACTCACTGGTTGCTGGTGGACTACGGCGTCATCAGCCACCTGGGCTATCTGACCCATCCATCAGCTGGGAAGAGAGAAGCTCTGTCAGGAGGCAAAGCCTGCCGCCGCTCTTCCGGAATGACATCTTCACCCTCAGACAGGAAGTGTAGACGCACTGACTGTGGTGACCTGCGTTTCCGCACAAAGCCCTCCTGAATTCAGATGGGAAAGACAGGGCACAGGCTTGCCCTTTCCCCTGCCGCTTCCAGCTTGGACTCCTTCTGTCTTGAGCTACATGTCACTTTGAAATCCCATTCAGAATGGGTATGGGAACGGGAAAAGTCTAGTTCTGCCTTTCAAACCTATTGAGCAGTGTTATCCTACCAAGAAATAAGATAAAATAAATAAATAAACCCAGCTCATTGATTTCATTTTTTTTCTAGCTTCTCAGAAAAGAGTAAGTCGCCTAATATTCCTTACTAGTTTGGCAAGTTCAACGCAAGGGTGATGTCCACTTCTTTGCTTGTCAAACAGAAAGAGTACATCCGCAAAAGGAGGTAGCCAGCCCTACCACAGAGCTAAGGTGAGCTGACCAAAAACCCTTTCTTGAATAAATCCAGTGAGTTTAAAAATGTCATTTGCAGGGGCCGGGGGATGGGCCAGCGTCAGGAGGGTGCCTACCATACAGTCATGAGCGGAAGATCCCAGCCCACTTCACAGCTGGGTGTCCCCTAAATGCCTGGAACTCTAGCCCCAAAGGATCAGATGCCTTCTAGACACCATGACTGCACAGGGGTATACCCCTGCGTGCGTACACACACACACACACACACACACACACACAGAGTAAATAAAATCTAAAAGCTACCATTTGTTTAGACTACATTTTATCTTGGTTTATGACTCCACATTCTATGGTACAAAACAAAAGGAAATTTTGGCAGAATTCCATTTTTACCACACAGCTATTGAATGCAAACCAACTTAAACACATAATCATATGCAGTATATCTCTAGTCAAAATTAGTTAATCTGAATGTAACAAACCAATTAGTCGCATACACCTCCCTCCCAAATATGACCTGGACTTAACAACACACCAGTGTCACCAAAGAAAAACAAAGGCAGAATAGGACATGATTAGATAAAGGACTCTGGTGCCCAGGGATCTTGGATCAAAGAAATAAATCAATGAAAATTAGACGTGTTGGGGACACTGGGCAACCTGCTCTGTCTACAGTAATAATACAGTGTCAGAAGTAAACTTCCTGCAAGAGACAGTGTTATGGTTATACACAAAAGTACCCTCGATGTTAGGAGAAAGACACTGTTTGCAACTGATCTTCAAATGATGCAGGAAACAAAACAATCCACAGGAGAAAGCACATTAACAACAGCAGGGAACCTGAAGTGCAGAGGGGAGGGAGTCCTGGCTGGTCCACGGTACAGGTGGTTAGCATTCCATTTCAACCTTTTGTGAATCGTTCAAAGTACTAAGAGCCTGAGGAGAACACCACAAGAACCAAACAAAACACAAAGTTGGCAGATAATGAAAAAGCATGTGAATTTTTCACTAATAAAATTATATATGCCATAAACCCAACTTTCTAAACAAAGAAATTCATTATGTTTTAATATTGAGGCATTACTTATTTATATTTTCTGAAGAATAACCCTAAACTTTGCTTTTTAAATTAAAACTTTATTATGGAGAACTTGCAAATAAAAACATTAAATTAAGTGGACTTAACTATGCAATAAAAAAAAAGTCCTGCTACAGAATTTCCTATGGGTAAAAAGCAAAAATTTCCCCAAACGGGACAGACAAGAATACTTCTGGAAAAGATAACAGAAATAAAGTCCACACAGATCAGAAAAAAAAAAAAAAAGGTTCCCGTGCTTTCAAGAATATGACTATTATGTGAAATCACAGGTGACTTTGACACTCTTCAGAGCAGAACACGCACAGCTGAGGGATGGGATGGTTCCCAGCCAGTCACACAGTCCAGCTGCACCTCTCTACAGGGAAGCATGGAAAATGGATGAAACAGTTAGGATTTGGTTCCCGAAACGTCACTGAAAGTATTCTAGGGAAGGGGAAAGTCGGTGGAGAGAGACTTGGTCTATCCTGGGCTCACTCACTTCCCTGCGGAATTTTAGGCGAGGGACGTGTACCTGGGTTGCAAACACTGCTTTGCTGCAACGCACCTGGATAAAGACCCCCGGCGGACTCTCGGGTGGAGAGGTGGAATTACAGCCCACGCCCTCACATGTTCAAAGCGCACATTGCCAGTCTTTCCTGCGCTGGCAGAGGTCTGAACAACTGTCCGTTCATCCCATGAGAAACCAGAAATGAGAAGGTCTTTTTTATGGACTCATTTGAATATTCACTAGAAAGAATGTCGCCATAACCTGGGCTGATGATATACGTTTAAATATCATCTCTTAAATTCATGAAACACGTATCTTCTAAAAAAGACTTTCAAAGTTTATTTTTATTCAGTTGTCTCTGTGTGTCTGTCATATGTATGCGTGTGCCCCCCCCCCCCCCACAGGCCAGAAGAGGGTATCAGATTCCCCTGGAGCGGAAGTTACAGGTGATTGGTGAGCTGTGTGATGTGGGTGCTGGGAACTGAACTCGGACCCTCTGCAAGGGCAGAAAGCCATCCCAACCAATGAGCCAAGTCTCCAGCTCCCACACACATCTTATCAATGTGGGGGTCATAACTCTGGGCTGTAAAAGCGGTCTGCTAGCATGCACTTCCTGCTAGCACGCACTTCCTGCTAGCATGCCTCTGGCTAGCATGCGCTTCCATCATTATATGTTCTTAGAGACTAGACGGTGTTCCGTCTCATCAATAACCCCTACCACGCAAAGACAGAACATTCAGCTAATAACCTATGCCCACAATCCTTTCCTCCTATTCTCCATGACTTCAAGGGTGTCAAGAACATACACGAACATAAACGTCATGAACCGACGTGCCCTTGGTAATGCAGCATCTCAACTGTCTGGGGCTACGGCTCAGTGGTGTGGTGCTTACCACAGAGGAGCAGGCCACTCACCTTGTCAATGGAAACCACCAGGGTTGGTTCCACGTTAGCTTCAATTTCTTCTGGTTCATAAAAACAGTGGAGTTTGCCCCCTCTCAGAGCACAGTACAGCCTCCTCCAGCCAACCAGACCGTTGACTGTTTGCTGGAAAAAAAAAAAAAAAGTCAAGAAACCATCCATCTAAATCACTACCACCTTAACTCTAAACCCAGCTCAGTATTTACACGACCAGTCGAGGCTTTAGAACTTCTCAAATGTGACAGAATTAGCCATTCATTGGCTGCACAGTAAGTCTGAGTACCCCCAAATCCAAGAGCAGGGAAGTCTGGAATTCTCAGAAGCATTAAGCAAAATGAAGGTAATTATTACCATACAATTTTACACACACAAAATCATAAATCAACACAGATTTGGGAAAGCTGGTCTATTAAAATCTAGTGCTTAGAATTACATTGCAATTCATCAAAGGACTAGGGGAAATTATAAAAATAACTCTCTCTACACTGAAAATAATTTCCCTTCACCTCCTTCAGAACACTAGAAAATGTTGACTACCTAGCAAGAATGCAAATTTTCTTTCCTCCTAATGGAATCTTTTAGAAAAAAAGCTATTGATTCATTGAAGCCCACAATTAATTATTTACTGAATATAAATAACTATGGCTATAAATAAATCAGGAGTAGGTGGCACAGAGGCAGCTTTGGAAGCCCTGGGGCCCAAACTGTGCCAAACGCTGTCTGCCAGAAGGGCCTTTATGTGAAAGGTACTGGGCAGCCGGAGTCAGTTTCCACAAGACAACCGTTGCCATGATCCAGTGCCTGTGGGATGGGGAACCAGAGGGGACTGGAGAAGCAGCCCAGAGTCGGCCAGACTGCAGCAGGCCCTCCCTGTAGCTACTCTTCACACCCGACACCTTCCACAGCTCGTGTCCAGTAACATTAAAAAGCTAACACTTCCAGAAGGGCCACTGGAGTGAATGCCTGTGTCCTAGGAGTCTGATTGGCCCTCCACAGCTGAAGGGTATATGAAGTTCTCTACCTGCTCATTAAGGAATCCTGCAAACGCATCTTCAGCCATACAAGCTGGCTGGGCCACTAACCGGCAGCACACGTTGCCGTACAGCGGAAGCCAAAAGGAACACTCCTCTGTTTAAAGAAGAAAGGGAGGGGAAAACCAGGTATAAATAAACGTTTAAGGTTGTTACACGTTCCAGAATTTTTCTTTTTATATTTTTTTACCCCTTTCTACAATAACATTATTTCAAAATGAATTTTACGTACAGGCTCATCTGCCTGAATTCTGACGGCATACTAAAGGATATATGAGAATGTGGAGAAGTCAGGGCGGGCCAGACCAACAGTGGGGTCAACTGAAGAAGAGCGGCCCTTAGTCTCTTGACTTCAGAAGTACCTGCTCAGGGAATTTTTCAGAATTTAATAGAAAATCTGTCTAATAAAGCGATTTGTGTTCACCGATCTTCTTACTCTAATTTTCATTATAAGTAGCAAGGTTATACCTCTAAACGGAACATGATTTCACCCAAGTTAAGACATGCAAACACTCCAACCCTACTTCTTTCTCTTCCCCTACTGAACAAGTGATCGGAAGCCATAAGAAGTCGTCTCTAGTGTGAGCCTGCGGGCGAGAGCAGGAAGGGGACCGTGAGGTCTGCCCTGGGTGTCGGCATCAAGCCGGGTGAAGAGGGACTGGGGGAGTGGGGAAAGAAGGAGGGAGAGGAGCAGGAGGGAGAGGAGGAAGAGGGAGAGGAGGACTGCCAGCATAAGGCATCAGAGCTGGCCAAGGGACGGCGTTCACACCAAGGCAGAGCTTAGACGGGCCTGTGTAGCCTAGAAAGAGCAGAATGAGAAAGGTGCGCACGCCTGAGGTGAAGCCACAGTGGGGGCCAGATGTTAGGAGTCCCAACCCAGCAGAATAAAGAGAGTGACCATGTTCCCCGGGCGGCCCAGCCCCTGAGAGCAGTGAGAAGACACCATGAAGTAGTGACAGACAGTATGGGAACGCTAAGTGACAGGGAGCAGAAACCAAGGTTCTCCATCCAGGATGGAGCAGGTTGGGAAGTGCATATGATGGGCTGGAATGTTTTGGTATTCCAGGGGGCAAGAAAGTGCTCCAAGAAAGGCCTTAAAATGACACGAAGCCTCTTGGGTGGCTCCCTGTGGCTACATCTGCAACAGATGTAACTTCAAAGTGAACAAGAACTCTGGTGCATTCGATGCTCTGATTGACAGGAAAGGCACACGCCCCAGCAGGCAGAAAGCAGGGCCAGGAGGAGATACTCAAGTCACAGAAGGAGCCAACATCCCGCAAACACAAACAAGGGCAGCCTGCTTAATAACCAGCGCATCTCTCTAAAAATGCCAAGTTTGTGAGAGTCGGGAGGGAGACTTAGGAACTGGTGCTGAGGCGCTGCATCCTTTTAAGAGAACGTCACTGGAGCAAGGCCTGGAGTCTGCACATTAGGAAAGGCCTCACTTGCTGAGGTAGGTGCTGGGGGGCGCGGTGGCGGGGGGGTGCAGCCAATACCTGTTAAGATTCTTGGGGTTTGTGAAGCATGCTGGAAGCAACTTGGTGTCATGTGTTTGTGTTGGGGGAAGATCTTGCCATGAACTTGCAAGTTTCTTCTAAGTTTGAGATTATTTTAAAAAGTTCTTTCAAAAAAGAAAAAAAGGAAGCACACGATGGCATGCCTTCGACGCAGGATGCAGCGCAGCAGTAGGCATCTATCCCTCCCACCCATGTGGAAGGAAAGCAATGGGTAATTTATTCTGTGTATCGGGTGTAAACAAATATCCGGTACATGCCCCCCCCTCCTCAGGCTGTCCCACCTGGAAAAGGATTTTAGAATGTCCACTGCATCCTGATAGCTGGCTGTTGGCTCCCATTATTATTTACTTAAAGCCTTAGGAACACTGAAAAAAATACTGGTTTGGGTAAACGTACAGTTACTTAGTGCTTTGGTTTGCTTTCTGCGGCTGTGATAAACACCGTGACCAAAAGCAATTCAGAGAGGAAAGGCTTGTTCCAGTGTACACTTCCAGGTGATAGCCCATCACCTGGGAGGTCAGAGGAGGAACTCAAGACAGGAACCCGGAGGGGGGCTGCTTATCAGCTTGCTCTCTGGCTTTTGCTTAGCTTGGTTTCTTATATAGCCCAGACCCACCTGCCTAGGGTTGGTGCCACCCACAGTGGGCCAGATCGTCCTATGTCAATTAGCAATCAAGAAAATGGTCTACAAACATGCTCATGGGCTAATCTGATGGAGGCAATTCTTCAGTGAGGTCTGTCAATATGATATTAGAAACTGATCGGGACACTGAGCATATACTAAGATAGATGGGAGCCAAAGTTTAGTTATCAGTCAAGGGGGGAAACCAGCCTAAATCAAGAGCATGAACTAAAACTTCAATGCTTTAACGACTTCCCCACGCATCAGCCTATTATAGACTACCACACAACACACCTTCTGGGACTGATCCAATCTGTTTTTATTAAGGCCTTAGCAAAGGCGACCTGGTAGGATACACACATCTACACAAAACACACAGTGATTTCAAAGTATAGACACAAAGCAGTAAGTGGGAGTCACCTTTTCTAAAATAAGCAGTAAACAAAATAAAAACTCTACACAGCCAAGCGTCTGAGTAACACATAAATTTCTTTTATACAGGAATTTCAAATTTATGAATGGCTTATGCTGTAAATATCTGTAAGTTGCTTATTTTTTTTAAGTTAGAATGTAATTCCTCAAGACACAGAATTATAAATGATTGGATTCTAAGACAAGTCCATAAAGTTTGTGCAATCAATAATGTATTTGAACCTAACACACCACATCTCATAATGTGCATCTCATAAAATGAGCTCAGTTTTCATGTAAAGGAGAGAAAACTCTTCCTCCCTGAAGCATCTTTGAAAACAGATGCTGGATGCAGAATACCTTCCTGCAGCATCCTTAAGAGGGGATGCTGGATGCAGAATCCCTTCCTGCAGCATCCTTAAGAGGGGATGCTGGATGCAGAATCCCTTCCTGCAACATCCTTGAGGGGGGATGCTGGATGCAGAATCCCTTCCTGCAGCATCCATGAGAGGGGATGCTGGATGCAGAATCCCTTCCTGCAGCATCCTTGAGGGGGGATGCTGGATGCAGAATCCCTTCCTGCAGCATCCTTGGATGCAGATGTTGGTCCCCAGCTCCACCTACTCTGCCATCACCTGCTACTTCTTATCTAGGCTTCTACAGCTCCAGACTACTGAGGAATAACAATCACAGCTTCTCTATGCCTCTCACAAGAAAGAGGGCCTCCAGGACACTCAACATCTGAGCACCAATTTCTACACTTAGAAATACCACCTGCCTTAGGCAGAGTCCTTGTGTGTATAATATGGGCACCCTGGCACATGCCAACTGCCTCTCTGATCACACCTCAAGGCAGCCTCACTCCCACAGTCCACTCTGTCCCATGTCTCAAGGCCACTTCCAATCCTTGTGCCGAAAACATTTGTCAAAATACTTCATCATTCCTTTCTAACCAAGGGGCACACGAGGACAGGATGAACAGGAAACAAAAGTACCAACTACTTCCCATAAAAAATGGCTTTCAAAAGTGAAGTCAAAAGTCCCAGCCGCACCCCCCCCCCAAAAAAAACTTCCTAAAAGAAGCTCTAATGACTGTGTTTTAAGAAAGAAAGTAATCCCAAATTCAAGATATGAAAGTCAAGTAGTCCCCACGGACACTTAGAACATGGGGTAAGACGAGGTCAATGGTCAAAGCCCAGAGTATCCTGTGAAATTTAAAAACAAACAGAATTATACTCTACAACAAGAATTCACCGATTAAGGGAATGGAGTCTAACTGTTCTAAAGTTTTTACACTGTCTGGGAAAAAGAGAAAACAAGCTCTTACTGTTTACTTTGGTGATTACGATTTAAGGGTAATTTCTAAGATATTACAACATAATGTATAATTTTACCAAGAGAGGAAAATTTGAATGATAAAAGTAATTACCCCTTGTTTAAAGAAGCAGGCCTGTAATGTAAATATGTGTATGTGTGTGTGTGTGTGTGTGTGTGTGTGTGTGTGTGTGTAAAAATAAAAACACAATTTAAAAATTATGTGCGTCAAATAACAAAGGCTCAAATCAGACAATGCAAAATCGAATAGCCATGAAAACTGGAATGCACAACTTGATTTGTTCACACCTCCTGTCACATCGACTGTGTCAATTTACCGTTATTTCTAACAAATATTAGCATGCTAGTGAGTAAGGCTGACGGGTCTATTTCAGGAATGAGCATTAAAATAGAGAAGATGAAAAGAAGTCAGGATAAGAAATAGATTGGGGGCCGGGCATTGGTGGCGCACGCCTTTAATCCCAGCACTTGGGAGGCAGAGGCAGGTGGATCTCTGTGAGTTCGAGGCCAGCCTGGGCTACCAAGTGAGTTCCAGGAAAGGCGCAAAGCTACACAGAGAAACCCTGTCTCAAAAAACCAAAAAAAAAAAAAAAAAAAAAAGAAATAGATTGGGGGCAGACAATAGTGCAGGGACCATGAGATAGAAAGTAGTGAGGGGGATTCCATGTTCATAAAACTCACATTCAGACCGCGTCCACGGGGACCTATGAAAATAGTTTTTTGGAAATGACTCAGGACGCAGGAGAGCAGAGCCAGCAGCTACTTTGAGACAACTCGGCGGCGTAAGGAGTGCGGTAGCGCACACTGAGGAGCAGCAAATACCTGCCACTGAGAGGGCTTAACACCTCTGTCCACACACAGTCCAAATCCCAGCGTCTGGGGAAGGACATACAGACGGCAGAGTCACGGAAGACCAGCAGGGAGACAAAGGCAACCCAAGTTGGGACATCCATCCCAGAGTTCCTAGGGGACGTGGTATCAGTGATACGGCCCATCACCTTCCCTCTGTTTTGAGTACATTTTACTGTAACTTTAAAAAGTCACCATGAAATCACCCATCCCATTAGCACTGGGGCCTCTGATCTTTACAGTGGTTAGCACGAAGGAAGTGGTGGCCATATGCACACTTTCATACCCTTCCCCCAGGAAAATGAACGAGTGTGCAACTCGGTTCCTCCCACTGAGCTCCTTGCCCAACACTGCTCTGTATTTCTCATCCGAGGTATAACAAGCTGGCAGTGTGCTCACACACCATCCCTACCCCCTAAGCTTCTTAGACACGTGCCCACAGATTCCTCTCAGGAAAAAAAAAAATGAAATTAGCATTATTATTTAGAGAAGAGTTAAAAATAAACATCACCCTGCTTCCTTCAGCAGTCCCCAGTTCTACCAACAGAAGGGGTGGCTTGTCCTGACCCTTAACTTTAAGTCCAGACGCATCTGACTGTCAGCTAGCAGAGTGGACTATCATCAACTTTGAGTCACAGATCAGGACATGGAATACTTCAGTTCTTTCTACTGTAAGCCAGGGTTAGCAAAACAACAGCAACAGAAACCCTTTATTTTTCTCCTCTGGGGAAGAGAGAGACAAGTTGGAAAAAAAACCAGAGTCGTCCATGTGTATATTTTTAAAGCCAATATCCTCTCCAGGGGAGCATGCTAAAATTAGAAGTTACCGTCACCACACGCACAGACGTGATACACACAATAAATAACACACAGAGCACTCACCATCGCCGTTAATAGACAGATTATGGGTCTTGAAGCAGTCCCCAGCACTTTCCAAGGTCAGGGTGGTGTGAGCTAGCAGATGGTACTTCGCGCCTCTGAGAATGAGATAGAAGGCATCCTTAAACATTCTTACGTGCTATATCTATGATGTCAGCGATTCAAATGTCCAACAAAATAAAAATAACAGACAACCTGATCTTAAAAAGGAGGGCAAATGACTCAGACGACATTTCTCTAAAAACACATAAGAGGTCCCAAACAGAAGCAGAAACATCTTGAACATGTCTAGTGTAAACCAACCACAAAAAGGTACCATCGAACATCTACCACTAGGAAAAATGGCCACCAGTGGAAACGAATCTGGGGTGGTGGGCACAGACTATAAGGAATAAGGAACGCTGGCTGGGTGAAGGACGGTCTGGAACCTTGCAGAATTGCCAAGGGGAACATGAGGCAGCAGCTGCTGGGGAGAACAGTGCAGTGGTTCCTCCAAAAACTAAGAAAGGAGGCCGTCACAGGGTGTTCCGGCAGGTTCTGCTTCTGAATACATACCCACAAGAATGGACAACAAGGATGGAAATAAACATATGAGCACTATGCTCACAGAGGCATTATTTACAGGAACTGAAAGGCTGAAAAACCAAGTGTCCATCTGATGTTTTTCTGTTGGCTTCGTGGCTGCACATGAATCTACTGATATTCTAATTATCATCTGCCACCACAGCCCTTCAGTCAGCCCCCATCAGACTCCCAGGCCATGGCCTGGTGGGGCTTCAGGCTCTGGTACAGTGCTTGGGCTCTGCCATGGCCATGATGTGTAGGTTTATCAAGTCTCTATCAATAAGACTCAGAAGTCAAAGGCTGGGGTGAACACCTGCTAGCGCAGAGAGGCTGAGTGGCTACTAGCGGACCTTGCTTTTTGGTTGGAGACACTGCAAGAGACACATGTCTTCTCTTGTCCCAGAACCAAGAGAGCTCAAACTCTAGTCCCCGCCTTCACTGGCCAATTTCCATCTAGAAATGGATAAATGTCATCTACCTACCTACCTACTTACCTATCAATCTATCTACCAATCACATATTCACACATTGTAAAGGATTATCCACCCTTCAAAAGGAAGCAAATTCTGACACATCCTACATACAACATGGATGACCCCTGAAAACACTATGTTAAATGAAGTATTTCTGCCACAGAAGGACAAATCTCTATGATTTCTCTCACAACCAAGCACCTGAAGCAATCAAATCCTTAGGAAGTAGAACAGTGGTTGTGAGTAGGGAAAGGGTGGGTGGTGGTGGTCAGTGCTGAATGGGTACAGAATTTCAGCTCAGGAAGATGAGAAAGTTGTAGAGACAGGTGGTGGGGATGGTCGTTCAGGACAGCAAAGCAAACATACTTTATACCTCTGAACTGTGCTCTTAAAAACTGTTAAAAACAGTCCATTTAAGTCACATACACTCTGCCATAATAAAAATGAACAAGTTTAGTTATATATGACACACATGGTGGCATGCCCTATCATACCAGCACTTTGGAGGCAGAGCCCAAAGATTGTGATCCTGGACTCCATAGTGAGACCTATCTCAGGGTCTCCCCATCCTCAGATTTGTATCATGGATGACAGACTTAGAGTCAGTACACGTTACTAACCAATTTAGCATCTTTATCGCTTTATATTTTGGCAATAAAATCTGTAAGCTTTCTGTAACACAAATGTTTCAGTGAAGGGTCTCCATTTGTTAGAAACCCATTTACATAATCCCTATAATGTGCTAAGTCTTGTGCTAGGTGACGGGCATTCAGTTGTAAATAAGATCCAGCATTGTATTCCGTATGGGCAGGAGGGGAAAGGAGTAAATGGCAACAAACACAAATATATAAAATACCAGCAACTTCTAGTGGTGGTGAAACCTTTTCTACGAAAGGAACAAAGTGTGTGAGAAGTGCCGTGCTAGGAAGGTAAGTTAGAGAAGGTGTCTCTGAGGAAGTGGCACTTGGGAAGTCACAAGGAGATCTCAGGGCTGGTGAGATGGCTCAGGAGGTAAATGACTTAGCTTGCCAGCATGAGGACCCATGTAAAAATCAAGGGGCACATGTCTGTACTCTCAACACTGGGTGGTAGAGATGGGTGGATCTGTAGCTAGAGTTTTCCTGCCTGGCCCACCGTCAGGATAAATCTCTTTCACCTGCCAGTCCCACAGCCGCTCAGACCCAACCAAGTAAACACAGAGACTTATATTGCTTACAAACTGTATGGCCGTGGCAGGCTTCTTGCTAACTGTCCTTATATCTTAAATTAATCCATTTCCATAAATCTATACCTTGCCACGTGGCTCGTGGCTTACCGGCATCTTTACGTGCTGCTTGTCCTGGCGGTGGCTGGCAGTGACTCCCTCCGCCTTCCTGTTTTTTTTATTCTCTCTGTTAGTCCCGCCTATACTTCCTGCCTAGCCACTGGCCAATCAGTGTTTTATTGGCAACACATTTGCCATACAGAACATCCCACATCCTCCAATGACCTGGAGGTCATTGGCCAGCCACGCTAACGGAATGGATGAGCTCCAGGTTGAGGGACAGACCCCCAAATGAGGTGAAGAGTGATCAAGGAAGACACTCAGTATTGACCTCTGACTGTGACAAGTGTATGGAGCACACACGTAGACACTCCAGATCTGGCCGAGCAGATGACACTCTAAGGAGACATGGCCTGTGCAGGGAGAGCTGGGCAAACAGCTACAAAGCAGAAATGGAAGCAGACATGTGGCCGGTAGGCATGGGGCAGCCCGAGGCTGGAAATGCAGGTAGAGCTCAGAAGACACTAGGCTACATGAGCCCTAGAAGAAGGGTGCGTTGAAGTCTAGGAGGCAGGGGAAATCATGGCAAGCTGAGAGAAGGGTAGTGAGACCCAGAACTACATGGACTTCCTGGGCCAAGCTCTGACAGAGACTACCTTGACCAAACCCTAGTCAGGCTTCTCTGAGCCTTCTACTGAACTAGGCCTCAACCTGGGCCTATGTAGAACTCAACACCAATATTCTAAGAGCTCATGGTCTGAGGCCGAGAAAACTCAAGGCTGCGCGAAGAACTTCACATTGGTCTCAGCCCACCTCTAAAGACAGGTGGGTCCCCGTCTCCCAGTCTGTTCGGACAGCCTAACTTGCTGATGTCCCAGCTGGTAAGACCAGGTAAGCTGCACCCAGACCCACTCAGGACTCTCCTTGTGGCTGTCTGACATTTCCACGTCCACGACTCTGAGCCCCCTCTCTTGTAATCTCCTCTTAAAAACACCTCAATGCAAATTAAAGTGGAGCATCGTCCTTGCTGGCCTCTGCTCCCTGTGCGAGCGTGCACTGTTAGCATCTGCCTTCACCACTTTATTTCCTGCTGGCTTTGTCTGACAAACGCAATCGCCTTCCGGTCGTGGACTTGAAAGGTCTGGAGTTTCTACCCGCGGTGTGGGGAGCCAAGGCTGTCACGTCTCACTCCTCACTATAGCACACTTGCCGGAATTCTTAGACATTGTGGAGATGAAATTTGTATCTTGCTAGTTAATGGTTATAAACATTGAATTTGGGGCTGGGGTTGTGTAGCTTAGTGGCAAAGTACTTACCTAGTATGTGTGAGGCCTAAGTTCAATGCCCAAAACAGGACAAAAAAAAAAATCTGTTCACAAATAACAACTCTATTTTCTATGCTAGTAACCTTAATTTTATGAGTTTCTACGGTTTTATTATTTTTCTCTCCAAACATCGAGGAGCGTGTTAAAGGTACACGTGTGCACACCCAGACACAGGCCAACTCTGGGGAAAAGACAGGTCTGATGGGAATTCTCATTCACTGTGCCAGGTGATGTTTTACAAACTTACCTCCCACTAAATCTTTAATGGGATCTCCATAATAAAAATATGCACACAGTTAGCAAGCACATAGGCATTCTTTTATGGAATCTCTACAATATAAAATGTGCACACAGCAAGCGTACAGGGATGTATGCACCTCCTCTAAAATAAAAGGATGTTCCAGAGAATGTTTTCTAGTGAAATTTCTTTTTAAAAAAATTATGTTTTAAGTTTCACATGTGTGAGTGTTTTGCCTGCATGTATGTCTGTGTACCATGTGTGTGCCTGGTGCCCATGGAGGCCAGAAGAGGGCATCAGATCTCCTGGAACTAGAGCTGCAGATGGTTGTGAGCAGCCATGTGGGTGCTAGGCATTGACCCAGGTCCTCTGGAAGAGTAGCCAGTGCTCTGAGACACTGAGCCTTTGCTCCAGTCCCTCTCTTGGTTTTTCACTGTATGATCCTTACTTTGACTGATCAGAATAACTTCCAACACACAGTGCTACCAGTTAATGTTTATGTAGGAAAACTCCTATCTTTATCTCCATATTTCAACTTGACCCTTTCAACAGAGTAAGGCGTGAGCAAAATTTCAGGTATTCTGAGCAACTGCAGGGACGTCAGACTTGCACATTTTTTTGCACAAGGTCACTGAGAATCATATCGCCACTGAGGCCACTAACCTCTCATGCTCTGTGCCAGCTATCCTCTGCTCCATGTGGGCTACCCTCTGCTAGCACTGACTCACACTATGCATGTTTCCACAGAGCCTTTCATAATTAGCTTTTACTTTCCCCTAACATCTATGTGAGTCCCCCATGACCCCTGCAAAATTAAGGAAGTACTGGAGAAGACTGGAGAACAAATCAAAGTAGCCGAAGACCACAATCACAAGGAGAGAGCTAATAGTACACAAAGCTGCCTGTTAATACGATGCCAGCTGTGTGGTAACAAGGTATAATATATGAAGCATTCTCCCCAGATGCTCATTTGTTTTATGTTATGCAACTACATCTTTTGAAAACTATAAGTGTTTTAAATTGATAAAGCAATATCATTTTCCCTTGTGAAAGAAAAAGAAACAGACTTCCTATTGAATGCAGAATGTGCTGTCTCTTGGAAAAAGATTGCTGTCAATGAGGTAGAGCTGTCTGAGTTTGTCACCGAAGCTACGACAGTAAGCAATGAAGGGTGGAGGCATGCTCTCTTACAAGCAAGGGAAAACTGAAAAAAAAAATACGTAATTGTATCAGGTAGGTAAGGCTAAGTGAGGCACAGGAGGAGGGTTAAGGTGAAAAGAGGTTACCTCAGGTGAGCAGAGAGGAAGCTCCTCATGCACAAGCTAAGCTTGTGCAGAGACCTGAATGGGAGCAATGAGCCATGGCCAGAGTAGGAAGGACCATGGAAGCACAGGTCAGGTGTGGCTCAAACACCCAAGAGGTGCTGGACTGTAGTGAGGTGTAGTTGAAGTTTTCCTATGTCCCACCTGGCCTGTGGTCAGGACAAATCTCTCTCACCCGCCAGTCCTACAGCCGCTTGGACCCAAGTAAACACACAGAGGCTTATATTAATTAAAACTGTATGGCCTAATGACTTCAGGCTTCTTGCTAGCTAGATCTTACATCTTAAATTAACCCATTTCTATAAATCTATACCTTGCCACGTGGCTCGTGGCTTACCAGTATCCTTAACATCTTGCTTCTTATGGCGGCGGCTGCTGGCAGCGTCTCCTGACTCAGCCTTCTACTCCCCAGAAGGCTCCTCTATGCTTATCCCGCCTATACTATCCTTCCTGCCTGGCTACTGGCCAATCAGCGTTTTATTTATCAATTAATCAGAGCAACACATTCACAGCATACAGAAAGACATTCCCAGCAGTGAGGGAGAAGTGTAGTGGCACCAATGTCCAATGGGCCAGCGAGGAGCAGAAGCTACTACACACAGCCCTCACCGGAGTGCAGCATAAAGACACCAAATTGTTCTCCGAATGACACCTGGAGATTGGTGGGTTTCAGGTAGAGGCCGCTGCTATGGTCTGAGTTCTACCACAATGAAGTGGTCCCTGTGGCTGTTGTGTGGAGGACAGACCTCGGGGATGAAAGTGAAAACAGAAGCATCAACTAGGGTGGATGCGGGCCTGGGACAGGGCGGAAGGAGGTGACATTCCTCACGCCTTCTCCAAGCTGACTCGGTGTGAACACAGCTCGGATACACCCAGGACAGCGTCAAGGCTTTGTGTTCAAGCCACTGGGAAAAGGGAATCCCTACCTGAACCGGGGCAGACTGAAGGAGGACTGGCTATGGAATCGAGTTTGGAACAATTCAATGTAATTGCCCGTTACTGGGCAGGCACGCAGGTGTTGAGTCTAGGGGCAGATGACGCCGAGCATCTACATTTGGGAATTTCGGGTACCAAGATGAAATTTAATGCAAGTTAGAAAACCAAGTAAAGGCCGATGATCAGATACAACGTTCTGGACTGAGTTGACAAGCAATGAGCCAAGGAGGTGGGTAAGGGGCAGTCACTAAGGCAAAGGAAGAACCAAGACAGTGGCACCTGGGAAGACAGGCAAAGCCTACTTCGCAGGTGGTGGCCAGCTGGGCTTACACTGATGAGCCAGCATCAGATGTGACAGAGTGGGTACCTGGCTGATCTCCACAGGACTTCCTTGGGCCAGGACGGAGGAGATATGATGAAAGTCAACTAAATGATCAAGACAATGGGAGGAGAGGAAGGTGAGAGCGGACTATGGAAACTGATTCCTCAGACCAAGAGTTACGAAGGTCCTTCATCCTGTTGATATATTTGGGAGATGATAAAATGAGAGAAAAGCTGATGGCCCAGTGCTGTGGAATGTCATTTAGTATGCTGTGAATATGTGTTGCTCCGATTGGTTGATAAATAAAATGCTGACTGGCCAGTAGCCAGGCAGGAAGTATAGGCGGGACAAGCAGACGAGGAGAATTCTGGGAAGAGGAAGGCTGAGTCAGGAATCGCCAGCCAGACACAGAGGAAGCAAGATGACAAGGCAGAACTGAGAAAAGGTACCAAGCCACATGGCTAAACATAAATAAGAATTATGGGTTAATTTAAGTGTAAGAGCTAGGCAGTAATAAGCCTGAGCTAATGGCCATACAGTTCGTAATTAATATAAGCCTCTGTGTGTTTATTGGAGTCTGAGTGACTGTGAACTGGGCAGGACACAGGAAAACTAACTACAGCCCAGGGAGGCAGGAAGTGGGAAGGGAGCATCCCAGTCACTGAGAAGACAGGTCCAGTGGGATCTAGTGCTCAAGCAGATGAGCCCTAGACACACAGAGGCAAGTGAAGTGGGCGGTGGATCTGATGGGGCGAGGGCATGTGAATTCAGTGACCGTCAAGAATATCCACAGCATTTGGAACACAAGGATCAGCTCTGAGTAAGCAATGGAGAGATCTTTCAGTTAGGGAAGAAAGCAAATTCTGCAAAATCCTTTAGGAGGTAAAGCGAGAGACCACAGGAACTAGAGATTTGCCCCATGGTGCCGAGAGCTCCCATGCATGTATGCTCACTTGGAGCATTGGGGCGAGGGCAGAATAGGCAAAAATTTATACAAAGACTGAATCACAGGCTTAAATTCTTTTCTTAGGCTTTGTATTGGTTAGGTTGTTCTCTGATGCCGTGACAAACACCACGACAAAGGGGACTTGGAGAGGAAAGGGTTTATTTCATCTTACAGCTAGGGTCAGTCATGAAAGATGTCACAGTAGGAGCCTGGAGGCAGGAACTGAAGGAGAGGCTTCGGAAAGGGGGCTACTTACTGGCTTCATCCACATGGCTTGCTCAGCCTGCTTTCTTACATACCCCAGGACCACTTGCCCAGGGGTGGCACCACCCACATTGGGCTGGGTCCTCCCACATCAATCATTAATCAAGAAAACACCCCACAGACTTGCTTACAAGCCAATCTGATGAAGGTATTTCCTCAACTGGGGTTCACTCTTCTTAGATGACCCTAGCCTGTGTCCAGTTGACAAGAAAAACAACAACAACAAAAACCAAACCAAACAACAACAAAAAAAACTAACCAGCACAGGCTTTAAAACACGATCCAACCCAAGAATCTCCTTCCTCAAGTACTAAAAGGTAAATACATACACTACCCTCCAGGTCCTAGGAAGGGCACATCTAAAAAGAACAATATGAAAAAGAGCTCGGGAGGAAGACATCCGCGCAGACGCACACAGCATCCTCTCCAAAGCAGGTGAATACGACAACATTCTCTAGATTCTAGTCCTGAAGCTCCTGCCACTTTCCCAATGACATGGCTGGGGTGGTTAAGTGGTGGCAGCTGAAAACCACCTCTGCAACCCCAATGGCTGGCAGAGATCCCAGGGCTATGCCTACTTGGGAAGAACGGCAAAACTGTGACCACTTCCTTTCCTTGAAGACCCCGGGAGACAGCATCTCTGGGCTCGGGGTGAGCAGCGCAGATACTTTCGACTCACCTTTGCAAATGACGCACATGGAGTTCAGAGAATGTAACCGACTCGCTGGCGGCTAAGGACAGGGGTCCCACTATGCCAGGCTGTCTTTATGTCTCATTGACAACTAGCTTACAATTAAAGGGCTCTTTTCAAAGAAAACAAAAACACAGTGACCACATGCAAGAATCCTGAGTGACTGACTAGCAAGCTCTGAAGCCCAAAGGCCCTCAGGACTTAGCTGCTGCGTGGTCCTTTCCAAGGCCAGTCCTATGTGGACGCTGAGTGATTCCTCAGTGAAATTTAGAAACTATCTTTGCTTTCACACCGTCAAACCTTTTAACAGTATTGTTTCAAACCGCAGAGGCCCCATTCATGCTGGGGATGTATTAGCAGCATTGGTTTATACCTGCATTCTGATTTAAGAGGCGGCACGGTGCCTTCTTGGGGGTATTTCTCTTTAGTTTATATGTGTGTGTTTTGCCTGCAGGTACATCTGTGCACTCTGTGTGTGCAGCACCCTCAGAGGCCAGAAGAGGACGTCACGTGCCGTGGAACTGGTGTCACAGACAAGTGTTTGCCCCAAAGAGCACCACTGCTCTTAACTTGGAAGCCATCTCTTCCCCTGAGTAGCTTGTTTGTTTGTTTGTTTTTTTTTTTAATTTAGTTTGTCTTTTAGTCAATTAAAATGTCACACATGATACTACAGGTTTTGATGGAATTTTTGTTTGTTCTAAGTGTGCTTCAACAACAAAGAGCACGGTCCTGGCCACTGAGAAGCATAAAACAGTTAATTCAGCTGTTAGAGGAACTGGCAAGATCGAGCCAAAGAGATTTCATCAAGCCTAAATCCCACAGATAAAAAGAGAAAATGAGTCACATCAGGGAACATACTAAAAATTACCAAAAATGTTCACTGTCTTCTTGAAGCCCAACAATACCATTTTATGATGGTATTTGAAGTTGCTTCATTTTTAGCCCATGACTAATTACATGGGCATCTTCCAAACCAACAATGACTTCACTTTGAAAGCATTCTAGTCAGGATAACATTTTGTTTCTAAAACATTACACTCATTCCTTTGCGCCAACCCTAATACTGAGTTCCCAAAAGTTTAATCAGCTACATTTTTCCTAACAAGTAGGCTGATTGCTATAATATTGGGGGGGGAGGGGGTCAAGTAATATGAAAAATAAAGACTACTTAGATGGCTGTCAGAAAAAAATGCATTCTTGTCAAGAAAAAAAATAGCTATATTTGGTCACATACCATCTCCTAGATACATACTATTTTATATGCACTCATTTTGGTTAAAGACTAAATAAGCCCTGCAGTGGGAGTCTCAACCCTGAACTTGATCTGTATTAGAAAAGCAAAAGTCTATTCTGTTATGCTCTCTGAATACCAATGCTATTCGCAAACTCCTACCAAGTACCAAAGTGAATGTTTAGAGGAGTGGTGGGCTGTGTGTGAGCCAGCATACTCTTTATTCAAACCTGAAGGCCAAGAAAATGCTGGAACTCAGAGAACATGGCTGGGCAAAATGCAATCAGTGGTATTATAGCATCTGTTGACAGATTTTTAGTGGTATAAAATAATCAAAGTTTCCTGAAATACGTCTATTAAAAAAAAAAAAACTTAGCATTTGAATTCAGGGGCAAATCGTGGAGCCAAATGTGACTAGAAGAATCAAGAGGAAGACACTTGTCCCTCTGAGCAGCAATCTGACAAACAGGAGACCATGAGGAAAACCGCCATGCTTCACAGAGAAATACAGGCCTAACAGAGGGTCCAGCCTCGTCTACATTATCTTCTAGGAAATTACAAAGGGGCTGAACATGAAAGCACATCTACACTGTATGGTCCCGTGTCAAGGTTCTAACTGTAGTGCTTCTGTAAGAGCTCAGAAAAAAAAAAAAAACCTGGAAAAAACAGTAACAATAACGTAAAGGTACAGTTATTAAATACCTATCATACACAAAGTCCAAGGATTAGCTTATTGAATTTCATGATGATACTATAGAATTAGACATTATTGCATTATTATCATTTTTCTCTTCGTGTGGAGCAGGGCGAAGAGTATATTAATCTGCCTTGGGCCACACAAGTAGTAAGTGATAGAATAAAAATTTAAGTTACTCATTGTCAAACGACAGTTTTCAAGTGTTTAGAATTCTGTTCATTATTGTCACTTGATTTCAGGATGTCTGAAACCCCCCAAATGTCCCTGAGAACAAGGGGTGGGGCTAAGCACCTCTGCCTTCCAGAGGAGGAGACCAGGGCCCGGGGGAAATGCAGCATGCAGGCGCAGCTGGAAGACCCTCATGGTTCTGCCAGTTCTTAGGCAATGTTGCTCTTTGGACATGCAACCGCTGAACTAGGTAATTACCTCCATGGTCTCTTTCCATTCTAAGGAATCCTGATCTGAAAGCGGAATTACGTAATCTCTATAAATAAGAAATGCTTCTACTACTGTGGCAGTCTGAATGAGATGTCCCCCATAGTCTCCGGCATTTGAATGGTTTGTCCTCAGTTGGTGTGTCTGTTTGAGGAGGCTCAGGACGTGTGGCTTTGTTGAAGAGTGTCACGTCACTGGGGGTTTCAAAGCCTTGTGCAGTTCCCTGTGCACTTTCTCTGCTTTGGGCTTGCCCTTTGAGATGTGAGCTCTCAGCTTCCTGATCCTGCCTGCCTGCCTTTGCTCTGCCATCATAAACTCTAACTCTATGGAACCATAAGCCGAAATAAACTCTTCCTTCTATAAATCACCTCAGTCATGGTGTACTATTACAGCAACAGAAAAGTAACAAATACAAATACCTTATGATGGAGTTAAAATTCAGTCCAGCAAACCCTCGACAGGATCCCGATGTAAATATATAACTCAAGGAAGAAAAACAAAGGCCCCCTGCCTCTGTTTTAATATCTGTGTTAGAGAGAATTTTGGGGGACTGTTTTTAGACCTCGAATTAAGATGTATTTATTCATGGATCATAAAAGCAATTTAATAACTTATAGATGGCATTTTGGTAAATCTGAATGAACTATGATCAAAAATACACCTAATATTATACTGCAAACACCTAGTGTTAACAGTGCTACCCATTAGGCACTTGTTCAGTCCGTCACAGCATACAGCACAGTTCTTAGCTCCAGCCTCTATCAAAACTGTCAAAAAAAAAAAACAAAAAACAAAAAACAAAAAACTAGGCAATGGTAGTGGCACACGCCTTTAATCCCAGCGCTCGGGAGGCAGAGGCAGGTGGATCTCAGCGTTCCAGGCCAGCCTGGTCTGCAGAGCGAGTTCCAGGACAGCCAGGGCTACCTGTCTTGAAAAAACAAAAACAAAAACCAATCAACCAAACAAAAGACATCAAAACAACACAATGGAAAGCCATCAGGACATCTGGCATGGGAAGAGTTCTTAGCTACATCATGATGACTGAGGCTTCCAGGATCAACACTTAGACTATCTCATGTCTGTAATTAGAGACCCTTCTGGACATGCTGAAGAGCCAGCTCTATTAGCCACGCAAATAAATAAATAAATAAATAAATAAAAATTTAAAAAAATAAAAAAAATTAAAAAATTCCAGGAATGTGGCAGAGTCAACGCTTTCCCAGTGAAACACAGACACAAAAACTGTGGAGAAAAACACAGTGTTTAAAGAAATCGCACAAGGGAAGTCGGGGCTCTGGGCAGAAATGCTGGTTCCGGGCCCAGCAGGAAACAACACAACGAACAAGGAACACCCAGCTGAGGCACACAGCAAGGACACCTCCAAAGATCAGCTCTGTGAAAGGATGCATGGGTCATTCTGAAGGCCTCCCGTGACAGAGGACGGAGAACTCGAACTACGACACGAGAAAACACCAACGTGCGAAAACTCGAGAGCTCCAATAAAACATGCTTGTGACCAGCCCACACTTAGATCTAGAACTTGGTGAAGTGTAAGAGTCCTTTTGTTCTTCTCTTCCCTCTCCACTGACTTGCTTGCCGTGGCAGCCAGAGAACTGGCGAAGGCATCGCCTTCTTTCTCTGCGAAAGTGCTGGCTTAGGGAAAAACACAGAGCAGTGGAACATCTACACTGTATCTCCCCCTCCCAAGGCTCAGGGATCATTGTGGAAGACAGAGTGAAAAGCATCCAAGAGCCAGAGGCGGCAGATGACCAGGAGGAAACATCAGGGGCCCAGCAGCGAAGCTGCTCGTATGGACTCACAGTGGTTGTGACAGCATGCACAACCACTGTGTAAGCCCAAGCCAGACCAAATCCCAGCATGGAGAGGGAAGTGGGACACACAGCCCACCACTAGCCATGGAGCTATTGGAGATTGCTAGCTGCTGGTAAAGAGAAAGACAGCATTCTCTGAGACTGTATTCCCTGGTAAATCAACCATGATCCACACAGCCGAGAATACTGGGGCAGCAGGGATTGCTCTTGAAGGGTTTAGGGAAGGGGGC
>CABHPP010144175.1:24425-56541 GCA_902168425.1 Peromyscus attwateri | reverse complement strand
TGTATTTTTTAAATTCTTGGATTTTTTTTTTTACTGTTGATAATGAATTTTAATCATTATACACACCCATTCTCTCTCACACCCTTTCCCTTTCCCACTGGAAGCCTTCTTCCCAACAAGGCTCCCACTTTCATGCCTTTGGGGATATGTGATGCACTCACTGACTTTAACTGGGGTTGTCTGTGTGAGCATTGGAGAAAAGTTACTTCTGAAGCATGGGCTGCAGCTGTCATGCAGTAGTCCCTCAGGGAGGTGAAACCCCATACATTCCTCTGTCCCAGATGAAGTATTGACAGGCCCAATCTTGTTGCAGTTCTTGTTAAGGAATCCCGGTGGCACTGTGAGTGCCACAGCTGTGCCATACACAGAAGACATCTTTGCGTTGCACCTCTCCCCATCCTCCAGCTCCAAACTAATTTCCGCCCCCTCTTCCACGTGTTCCCTGAGCCTCAGAGGAGGCGATATAGATGTTCCATTTAGGGCTGAGCACTCTGAATTATTTTTCTGTTAGAGAATTATAAATGTGTAAACTCTAAAATGCAGAGATGGTAAGCTGTGGTCAGAGCATGATCTCATGACTTCAACAGACTAAGTTTCAGGGACTTTCTCAAACTCATGCACCTAAAATACTTACCGTTCAGACTTAGTGATTTTTGAAGCTGATATTGAGTATTTGAAGTTAGTCATGTTTATCATAATTTTCTCCCTTAAAATTAATTTAGATGTAATTTAACTTAAGTAAAAATTAATATTTAATTGTCCTGACTTCTCATTTCCAGAGTCTCTTGGTAAATACTTTGCAAAAGCCACAATAAGTGTTTCCTTTCAAATACTGATTCAATATCCAAATATAGAATCTTTTGTTAATAATACAGAAATGATAGGAACCATAGTGCTCGGAATGTTATCTAGACTTAGATCTAGTGGAGTGGTTATTAAAATGTGTCCAGAGAACTTGGAAATAAATCATCTTGTGTAGGAAGTATGAGCCAATAAAAAATCATTAAAAGATTTGAGAGTGGAGACTTATTTTGAGTCTAAGTTTGCCTCTGAAGACATTGGACAGGGTCCGTTCTTTCCTCTCTTCCATTTAGCAGATCCTTCTGAGTACCTACATGTTAGTTTGCATGCATTGTCCTGCATGTTCTGGCTATCTAATGGAGAGCAAAACTGTTGTTATCATCTTAAGTTCTTGACCTAATATAGGAGACAAGCATTAAATGAATAGCCAAGTGATTAAATTGTAAATTCAAATATTAAGTTCTACAAAGAAAAAAATAGACATATTACGCAGTGGGATACAGTTTTTGCATGGGATAGGAGCGTTTAAAACCAACAACAAAAAGGGTATTAAGAATCACCCAAGCAAAGAAAACAGCATGTGCAGAGGTCCCCAAACTTTCAGTTCTTTTAAGAAACTGAAAGAAGACTCATGTGCCTGGATTGTAGTGAGCAGAAAGGAAGGAACAGGAAGACCAGATAAACAAGTCCTGATAGACCACACCGAATGAGTGCAGTTTTTGTTCAAGTACAATGGGAAGCCAGTGAAGGGCTTTGTGTAGGAGAGCAACCTTTTAAAAGTTCACCATGGATGTTCTGTGAAGAAAGGAATGGGGGTGCAAAGGTGGGAGCAGACTTAGAGAGCTCCTGGCTAGAAACAAACCCAGGTGGATGAGAGAAATGTACTGCTGGAGAGACAGTCTCCAGGGAAGATGAACAGACTGACTGGTCTGGACATGGGGCTGAGGAGAGCACAGGTCAGGAATGATCCTGAGCTGCTCACTTGCCAGTTGGATACATGGGGAACGTCATTTATGAAGTGGAAAGGGTGCAGAGCAAGGCTGGGGCATGGACTCAGAGGCTGTTGAAACATGTTTATTTGCATGCTTATGCAGATAAGTGGAAATGTCTGGTGGGCTATTAAATATAAGCCTGTGCTTTAGAAGACAGCCCAGCACAGTAGACAATGTCCCTAGAACAGACAGGATTCCCTGAGAACCCATGTCTTGAGGAACTTCAACTTTAGAAAGTCAAACAGAGGCAAACAGGTGTCCCAAAATCCAGGGAACCAAACTACAGTCCCCTCCCTTACCGTTGATGTTACTTTCTACAGTTTTAATTGATTACAACAGCTATATCCAAAATTGTTAAATGGAAAATTCAAGAACTAAATAATCCATGTTTTCAGTTGTTCACTGTTGTAGGTATTAATATGGAATCTTGCAGTCCTGCTCCATCCTGCCCTGGATGTGAATCATCCCTTTATCTGAATGTACCCACATGTAGCTTTTATTGCGGTGTATTGTTACAGCTAACCTGTTTTATTATTAGCTATTGTCTTAGTTCCTTATTGTGCCTAACTAATAATTTAAACTTTATCTTAGGTTGGTATGTGTATGAGAAATACACGTACAGTATTTGGTACTAACTGAGATTCCAGGTGTCCAGTGACCAACTTGGAATACATGCCTCAGGATAGGGTGAGGAGGACTACTGTATTTCAAAGAGGAAACGAGAACTTCTTAAATGAAAACTAAGATAGCTTTTGGACTTGGTAACAGAAAAAGCAGTATTTTACATGTTTTTATTGCACCTAAAAACACATAAAGATATACACACTGACTTTTAGATAAAGAACTGGTGTATTTAATTTTGCCCTGTCTTGAAGTATCTCTCCAACCGAATTAAAGGGATTTGGCTTGCTGGGGGAAGGGATGAATCCACACAGACGAGAAAAACTAAAAAGGAGAAAAATAGCAAAAATCTTGGAAACTGGAAAAGAAACAGGTAGAGTTAACTGTCTTACTACACTCAAGAAAGCCAACACCTCAGCTGAGAACCAACCCAGGTTACACTACAGTAGTGGTTCTCAAGCTTTGCTGTACATCAGAGTCATGAATAGAACTCGTTAAAACCCAAAGGACTGATCCCCACCCTCAAAAGTTCTAATAAGAGAGACTTTGGATAAGGCCAGAGCATGTATGCATGTATGTATTTTGAGACAGTCTTGCTACTGTGTAGCCCTGGCTGGCCTGGAACTCACAATGTAAACCAGGCTGGCTTCACACTCATGACGATGCACCTGCCTCTACCTCCTGAATGCTGCTATTAAAGGTGTGCTTCACTATGCCTGGCCAGCATTTGCATGTTTGTTGGAACCCAGGGAATGCTGATGCTACCCCCACAGGACCCACATATAAGACTATTGCACTAGCCATGCTAGGTGCCTCTATATTTGTTCAAAGAAGGCTAAAATGAGGAAAGCTAATGAAAAACCTGTTTTAAGAACCAGTTATAATCATATAATAAGTATACTCAGAGATAAGATCATGTATCTAGAAAAGAACAGGTTGTTCTACAAAAGAAATTCAGGGTAAAGAAAGAAAAAAAACCTGTTGAACAATAAAAGCCTAAAAGGAACTTGAAAACAAACAAACAAAAACTCATAGAAAATGAGGGACAGGCACAGTCAGTGCTTGGGAGGCAGAGGCAGGCAGATCTCTGAGTTCAAGACCACCTTGATCTACACAGTGAGTTCTAGACCAGCCAGGGCTACATAGTGAGACTGTATCTCCAAAAAAGAAAAGAAAATGAGTCATTATTCTGCTCTCCCAGAATAGAATAAAATTAATAATAGGAGAGAAATGAAAAGGTATGTGTGTTAAGATACATACACACATACACTTGTGTTGTTGTTCCCCACTTATCCATGGGGATATATTCCCAAATTCCTAGTGGATGCCTGAAATCACATATTTCAAACCCTAGTTATATTGTCTTACGTTGCCATAACTGAATACCGTAGACTAAGTAATTTATAAAGTAGAAACGTTTATTCAGCCTGTGTTTCTGAAAACTAGGAAATTCAAGATCTAGAGGCCACATTTGTTGAGGTCCTTTTCATAGTCTCAAAGCAGTATTGAGGGGTCACATGATAAAGAAGATGTTCCTCTTTCAGATCTCTTCTTCCTATAAAGCCACAGTCCTGTTGAATTGAGGCCTTCCCCTTAGGGTCTCATTTAACATTACCTCCCAATGATCAGTTTAAATTTCCAACCTCTTAATACCTCGTGGAGATGAAACATCAGTATGAGTTGTGGTGGAGACATTCAAGCTCTAACACACACACACACACACACACACACACACACACACACACACACAACTATTCCTATGCCATCGATTACAAAATATTTTCTAAATATCACTTTTTGTTCCTTTCTTCAGAGATTGTTATCTATATTCAGAATTATAAGCTAAGTTAGTTTTACCCTTTGGATTGAACTAGTATGCACTTTATTGAATCTTCAATGTCATTCCATGTTCAGCCCTTCCTGAATAAAAGAAAACATATTTTCCTGCTTTGTTGTGGTATTCAGATAATGTAGTTATTAACTCACTGTATTCATAGAATTAGTAAGTTGAGCAAAAATTTTCATCCCTCTTTTGTTTTTACTGCCAATTTAATGGTTAACCATATGAAGTAATCAACACTTGGGAGACCCTGTTGATAGAAATGGTTTTTTGGTTGTTTTTTTTGTTTGTTTGTTTTGTTTTTTGCCAGAAATTTGTGCAGAGGGCCCTCCATACCCACAAGTTGCATATCCACAGCTGCCATATCCTTAGTTCCAGCTACTCATGGATGGAAAATATTTGAAAAAATAATATGTCTGTATAGAATATGTCTTCTTATAGTATAGTATATATAACTTGTCTTCTTATAGTATTTCCCTGAATAGTACAGTATAATAATTACATTGTATTAGATGGTATTGGTAACCTAGAAATAAAATAAACTATGTTTAGGTTTATGTAAGGCTGTATGCAAATATACCATTTTATATAAGATACTTGAACACACAGATTTTGATACCCAAAGGGTATCAAAGGGTTTCTGGAACCATCCCCATATAAATTGAAGGTTATGACATATATACTATTTTGCATGAAATTTTAGAATACTTTGATTTAGCTATATCAGGATAGAAATTTAGCTCACAGTTATGTTTTGTAGGATGTTGTACATTTCGGGTTTGATTGTTGACATTTTTCAGTTAATCTTCCTTCCCTTTCTACCAGGTGGATACATTGCAAATAGCTTAGCAATTATGACAGATGCACTTCATATGCTAACTGACCTCAGTGCCATCATACTCACTTTGCTTGCTTTGTGGCTGTCCTCAAAGTCACCAACCAGAAGATTCACCTTTGGATTTCATCGCCTAGGTAGGTAAAATAAGTTTCTTTTGGCTTCTAATATTTTAATGTAAAACTACAATGAACTATGACCCTAATTAACTGAAATCTTTAAGGTGATAATAGTGGGGTTGAACAAAGCAAATGAAAATAAATAATGATACTTACCCACAAAACTGTCTTCCATGGAACATCCCACTCAGGCCTCCCTAAATAGTACCAGAATTACGTGGTCACAGTTACTCATGTCTCCCTGTGTCTGAAAATGCCACTGTAAGGAGGCTTATTTCCAGTTTATTGAACCTAGCAAAACCATCTGGGTAACTCTAATAAGCATTTGCTGCTTCTTTGTATTCTAAGAATTTCAACTGAAGCCATATTTTAAGCATTTTCATCATATGTACAAAATATGGTATGTGACTGACCTTGCATTATATCAATGTAATTCTGAAAATACATTCATAATATTTAATTTAGAAGGGTTTAAATCTATATCATTACCTACATAGCTCTGATTCTTACTGTTAATGTGGTTTTAAACTTGTTACTTATTCTGAAAATACATAAAATAACTATGTGAACTGTTATATGAAGGGCCATATCAGTAGATATTTGCATAGAACCCCAAAATTAAGAATTTCCTGGTTTGAAAAGCTCAGCACTTGATAATGCACATTAAGGAATTGAGATAAAAATAAACATTAAGGAATTGAGATAAAAATGATGTTCTCTGGCTTTTTTGAATAAAGAACTAAACACTGACTATTGCATTGGGATTCTACATAAGGAAGCAGAAAATAGGACTGGAGTTATTAGAAATTAGCACTGTATTAATGAACCAAATCAAACATCTGACATCAACATGTAAATATCAACATGGTTTAATGTAGTTGGTTTTTTTTTTTTTAACTCTTTGCTCTTTGGGGGACCTGCCACCCAGCTCCCAAATAATCACACAGAGACTTATTTTTTCTTATGAATGCCTGGCATTAGCTTGGCTTGTTTCTAGCCAGCTTTTCTTAACTTAAATTATCCCATCTACCTAAACTCTGGGCTTTCCTTTCCTTCTTATTCTGTGTCTGGCTGGGTGGCTGGCCCCCAGCATCCTTTCCTTCTCCCTTTCTCACTCCTCCCTCTGCTCTTTTCCTCCTCCTACTTATTCTCTCTGCCCACCAGCCCCACCTATCCCTCTCCTGCCTCACTATTGACCCTTCAGCTCTTTATTAGACCAGTCAGGTGCTTTAGACAGGCAAAGTAACACAGCTTCACAGAGTTAAACAAATGCAACATAAAAGGATGCAACACATCTTTGCATCGTTAAACAAATGTTCCACAGCAGAAACAGATGTAACACATCTTTAACTAATAGTCTACAACAGTTTAATTGTAGTTGTCATTTTAGTTCTGTTGTGTAGATGTTCTCTACTCTTAGAAATCACATTTTCTGGAGCTGGAGAGATGTCTCTGTTAAAAAGAGCACATACTGCTCTTTTTAAATTTTGTTTTATTTTTAAATAAAGATATACTTTGATTTTTAGACTTACTTATTTTTATTTTATATTTATGGGTGTTTTATCTGCATGTATGTCTGTGCACCACTTGCATGCCTGGTACTCAGAGTGGCCAGAGAGGGCATCAGATCCCCTAAAACTGGATCTACAGCCTGTTGTGGGCCACGATGTGGGTACTGGGAATTGAACCCAGTCCCCTGGAAGAGCAGCCAGTGCTCTTGCCCCAGCCCTACATGTATTGCTCTTGAAGATGATTTGGTTCCCAACTAACTGCTGCCTGTAACTTCAGCCCCAGTGATCAGCTGCCTTTGGTCTTAGCAGTCATCTGCTCTTGTGTGTGTGTATACCCACATACAAACACACACGATTATGGTCTATTGAATATAGCCTTGGGGAGGGGGGCGCTTTTCCAGACAGGGTTTCTCTGTGTAGTCCTGGATGTCTTGGAACTCAGAGATCCACCTGCCTCTGCCTCCTGAGTGCTGGATTAAAGGCATACACCACCACTGCCTAGCTGATTATAGCCTTTTAATTGGTGTTTTCAAACACCCATGAGAGGCAGCAAAGAAACCAATAGCTTGGTTCAAATCCTGGCTGTCTCACTTCCTACCGACAGTAACATCTTTGTGCCTCCATTTTCTGTTTGTAAAGGATGTTAATAACAGTGCCTCCCACATAGAGTTATTAAGGGCAGTAAGTGCATTACTCTTTGAAAAGCACTCAGGACAGTGCCCAGCACTTAAAGGAATCATCATTCTTCATTTAATCAGCTTCATTTCTTCTCTGAAAAACAATTAAAATCAATTCAAGGATTCTGTGTAGCAGGTATGCATGTATGCAGAAAAGCCAGTATAACTCCTTGGAATATCCAGTCTTGAAAATGTTTGCTAATTTTTTATCATAATTTGTTAAGAATCCACATTGTGAGATAAAACAGAATGTGTGCTTCTTAGCAGAAAAGAAATGCTGAGGGCCCATGGAAATGAGCAGGAGAGCTTGTCACCCTCTTCTTAGAGCTGTCAGCAGTCTCTTAAATCGCTGCGGTTTTTCTTTTCCTTTGTGCAAGGCTGTGGATGCTATGAAATCATTCTGGGTTTTCTTTATTTACAGTGAGCTACAGCAGCAGTTTTATGTGGGGAGAGGGAGGGAGGACCGAAGCCTTGTGTGTTGTTTTTAAATGTCTGGATTTATTTGATGTGGGCATGTCTCTTTACTCTGAGAACTAATAAAACTCAGGATTTAATGAAACCACGCTGAAAGAAATCTCAAATCCTCAGGAGGAAAAGGATTCTCTTACAAGAGGGCCATTCTGAAGACAGCTGCCCCCATCTCCATGCTTCCTTTCTGCCTCTCTGAGAATTACCTTAGTAACTGTCTTCGTTTATATGGCATTTCTTCCAGATCTTCAGGGATTGCACTGGTAGAAAGACTGTAGTAAGCAGAGCTGTTTGTGTGGGGGGTAGGGAGCAGTGTGTGATGTGATGTGTGTGTGGCTTAACTCCTCAGCCAGTGTCAATGATGATAGGACAGTTATTGTTCAAAATGTTTGCTGAGCAGAGATCATGGTCAGAGCCAGCTAGTTGTGTCTTGGGCAGCATTTGGCTACAGATATATGCTATATAGTTATGTAGATAGTGTTATATAGATAGTATATGTATAATAGCTTCCCTTCATATGCAAGGAGTATACTCCAAGACTCCAAGTGAACACCTGAGGCCATGGATATTACTGAACACTATGTGTACACTTTCTCTTAACACATGCACAACTCTTATGATAAAGGTTTTTGTGTGTGAGTGTGTGTGTGTGTGTGTGTGTGTGTGTGTGTTATATGTGGTTGATGTGCACACGTGTAGGGGATTGTATTCACCCATGAGTGCACACAGAGGACAAAGATGTCCTGCTCTGTCACTCTCTACCTGCTCCCTTGAGGTAAGTGGCTTCACTGAACCTAGAGCTAGATTGGTCACCAGGAAACCCTGGTGATCTTCCAGCCTGCCCCTGCAGCGATGAGCCTACAAGTATACCCAAGACCATGTTTGTTTTTTCCTCAAGTTCTGGGGATTTGAACGCAGGTCCCCAAGTTTGCTGAGCAAGTGCTCTTACGTGCTGAGCCATCTCCCCCGTTAGCTGAGGTTTAATCTGTAACTAATTCTGTATAGTTTGTTGCTTTATCCCCTGATGCTAGAGGATCAGAAAGCATTCGTTAAAAATTTCCTTCATACAAGCATCCAAAAAAAAGCCTTTCTACCTAGTTGTGATTCATTCTTAACAGCTTCCCCTACCCATGACAAAATCCATGCCTTTTATTATTCACATCTTACTGCAAATTTAATCATGTCACATGAACTCTTACAGGAAAAGAATTGAGTTTTAGAACTTGCTAGAAATGGGAGTTTAAATTGAGGCATAAGGAAGACATGAATGAAATGGTCAACATTGGATAACCATAAGACAACCTGACCATAGCTGGCACTGTAGATGTAATGTAGGGAATGATAAGCTTATTGTAAGCTGTGTGACCAGAGACCAACCCAAAACAAGAATGAGACATCTGGAGTGGACCATAGTGTCATCATCACATGGATGATTGAACTCTTCCTTTTCTCTGGGAGACAAACTTAACCTGTCATTTTTTTGTGTCTTAGTTAGGGTTTCTATTGCTGTGAAGAGACACCATGACCATGGAAACTCTTAGAAAATCATTTAATTGGGGTGGCTTACATTTTCAGAGGTTTAGTCCATTATCATCAAGATGCAACATGGTGACATGCAGGCAGACATGGTGCTGGAGAAGTAACTGAGTGTCTTATATCTTGACTTACAGGCAACAGGAAGTAGTCTAAGACCCTGGGTGTGGCTTGAGCATATTTAAGACCTCAAAGCCTGCCTCCACAGTAACACATTTCCTCCAACAAAGCCACACCCACTCCAACAAAGCCACACCCCCTAATAGTACCACTCCCTATGGGGCCATTTTCTTTCAAACCACTACAGTTTGCATCCTGTCATTTTAAGTAAAAAGAGATTTTTAAGCAGTAATTATCACTATTCCTGGCATTTCTCCAAACCTTTATTTATCCATAGTAAAATAGTTCTTTTGTTTAATCAGAATAATCAGTCATATTACTTGATTAGCATTTTAAGCCATTTAGTATAAGCTGTGTCTTATGCTTCTTAATTATAAATCATCAGGTTTTCTTTTTTGGGGGGGGGTTTCGAGACAGGGTTTCTCTGTGTAGCTTTGCGCCTTTCCTGGAACTCACTTTGGAGACCAGGCTGTCCTCGAACTCACAGAGATCCGCCTGCCTCTGCCTCCCGAGTGCTGGGATTAAAGGCATGCGCCACCACCGCCCAGCAGGTTTTCTTTAGTATAATTTTAATATTTGTGGTAAAAAATTAAATTTCAAACATTACCAAAAAAATAAAATGAAAAATATCCCTAAGCCCCTGGTTCGTTCCACTTCCCAGATACATACTTTCTTCTCTTCCTGTCTTGTAATCATTAATTTGCCTGATTTTTGTTTTTCTTGTTATCCTCTTTTCTTTTAAAGTGGATAAGTAGGTGTCTGGTATCTCCACTGTACTTGTAATACTTAACCTTTTAAGTAGTATAAGTAGGTGTCTGGTATCCTCACTCTGTATGTAATACTTAACCCTTTAAGTTCCTGTTGGATGTACGTTTAACATGTCTTCAGATATGTGTTACAGTACAAAGCCCTCTGGATGTCTTTGTACACATGTTCTTTTCTACTAGTAAAACTGCTAGATCAAGAAATATATGCATTTGAAATTTTGAATAGTTTTACTAATTGGCTTTCAAAAAAAAGTTAAACCGTTTACTATTTCTGTTAGTATCCCTGTTAACTTTAGAAATTATCAGTCTTAATTTTTTTTGCCAACTTAACTAGGATATAAAAATTTTGAGGAGCTAGAGGTTAAGAGCACTGGCTGCTCACAGCTGTCTGTAACTCCAATCACAGGATCCCATATCCTCTTCTGTCCCCGGCGGGCACCAAGCATGCACATGGTACACAGACATTCATGCAGGCAAAACACCCATTAAAATACAATTTCCTTTATTACATTTGTTTGAAAATGTGTCCATTTCTTTCTATGACAAATTACTCTTTATTTCCTTACCTCTTTTTAGAAATTATTTTTCTTATCCATTTTTCTTATAGGTTATTTATTTTGTTGTTGTGCTGTTAAAACCAGCTCTCCTATACCCCAGGCTGGCCTCAAACTCAATATGTAGCTGGGGAAGATGACCTTGAATTTCCGATCCATTTGACCTTACCTCATGAGTGATGGGATTACAGATGCACTACCAGGCCTGAATTAAGCTAGAGATCAACCCAGGGCTTTCTGCATGCTAAGCTACATCACAGGCCTGTTGTTACACTTTTAAGTGTACTTGTTTTATTAGAAAAGCAGTCTGTGGTCACGTTTCCATTTTTTTCTTTATAGGTTTTACCTTGTGAATAGCCTGTAAATATACTTAATTGGAGGTATGAATAGAGGATGAGGACGAATTAGTTAAGGGTCTAGACAGTTCAAGCTGTGAAATACATAAAAAATGTTGTATGACAAAAATAACATAGTGCTTTTACCTCCTTCGAGGAAAGAAAATGTGAGTAAAATGTGAACAGTGTTTAGTTGGTATGAAGTATAATGGCTGTGCTGAAGATCTGTATGTTCTCCATCTTCCCCTCTAGAGGTTTTATCTGCTATGATCAGTGTGATGTTGGTGTATGTACTTATGGGATTCCTCTTATATGAAGCTGTGCAGAGAACAATCCATATGAACTATGAAATAAATGGTGATATCATGCTCATCACCGCAGCTGTTGGAGTTGCAGTTAATGTAATGTAAGCACAATTTTTTTCACATACTATAAGCTAAAAGACTATTGCACATGTGTATATTCAGACCATTAAATATTTTCATATTTAAAAATACAGTACATAAATTTTACTTGAAAGTATAATAAAATGGAGCATTATAAACTCATTAACTTGCCCACGTGTTGAACACTAAGGAATTTAAGTAGAACCAAGTATGTTGTTTAATATTTAATAATTTTACATTAACTGTATTTTAAGGGTTTTTTTTACATTTATTTTATTTGTGTGTGTGGGCATGAACATGCTATTGTGCACACATGGAGGTCAGAGGACACCTTATAGGAGTCATTTCTCTCTTTTGATTATGTGGGTTCCAGGAATCAAACTCAGGCTGTCAGACTTAGCGGCAAGCACCTTTACCTGCTGAGCTATATCACCAGTCTCTCTTAGCTAGATTTTAAAATCATTCTTTCCTCCTCAAATCTACTGAAATATGTTATCAACCTAACCATTTAGCGCAGAACTAAGCAGACTTTCTTTAAAGAATAGATGAGGCTTATGGGTGAAGCTTAGTGATAGAGCATTCCCTAGCATGCTTGAGGCCTTGGGTTGATTCCTGCACTTCTAAAACAACTAAAAGCCTAGTGAGTGAGTCTCTGGGAGTTTTCATGTAAAGTGATGGACCCCTGATGTTAACAAAAACAGCCATATTCACTGTGTGAATAGATAAATGTGCCTGTACTAAAACTTCACCTTAAAAAAATTAGCCAGATCTGGTCTAGTGGCCAGTGGCTTCTATTGAAGTTAGAATAAGAATCACCTTTAAATAAAACCCTGTGGAGCCCTCCTCTTTGCCTCTTAGCAGTTCTTACTACCCTTATTTTGGCCACAGTGTCATCCTTCTTCAAGTGCACTGAGCACATTTCATTTTAAGCCTTTGCCTGCTGTTCTTCCTAGAATACGCATCCACCATCTGCTCTTGACTTCTGTAAGTCTCTGCTCCTCACATGGAGTCTGAGAGAGCTCTTCTGTGCCCACCCCACCCACCTACGCCACCACCCCGCCTCTCGTCTTCATGCTTCTACAAAGCTGTATACATTTCCAAGGCATTTCGCATTAACTGGCTGTGTGTCGATGAGTATTTACTTACGCTTCTGATGTCCCATCCAGATCATAAGCTTCATGAACCTAAAACAATATTTGCTGTGGAACAGTTGCTTTCATCCTTATTAAATGACTGTTCTGCATTGCTCCATTACTGTCTGAGTAGTAATAAATGTTTTATCAATAGTTTAGAGAAATAATGTGTTTTCTTTCATTTTGAACAGAATGGGGTTTCTGTTGAACCAGTCCGGTCACCACCATTCCCACTCCCATTCCCACTCCCTGGCTTCAAATTCTCCAAGCATGGTGTCTAGTGGACACAGCCATGGACAGGACAGCCTGGCAGTGAGAGCTGCATTTGTACATGCCCTGGGGGATTTGGTCCAGAGTGTTGGTGTGCTTATAGCCGCATACATCATACGATTCAAGGTAAAATGATGCACTTCCTACTTCAAACGTATTTAATGGTTATTAAAAAAAGCTAGTTGTCTTGTATCAATGTACTGGACACTATGCCTTTCTATTCATTTCTCACTGATGTAAGATTAATTGGCCATCGGTATAGTTACTTAGTATCAGTAAGCACAGTGTTGTCACCTTACCAGCTGATTTCTCTCTAGCTGGCTTTGGTAGCACCTTGGCTGTAAAACTCAGTGTTAAGCCTCGTCTCAGAACCACTGGATGGTAGGCTGTGTGCTGCGGTTCTCATCTTTGCAGCAACTCTAAATTTTAATTCAGTCCCCTTCATGAGTATTTTAATCCAGATTGCTGATACAATTCTTTCCAGCTTCAATATCTTATGCTTCTGAGTAAAGGATTCAGAGAAGGCAGAGAGGAGAATAGACATAATGATCACACTTCCAGAAAAGACGCACGAGGAAGTCATTTGAACAATCTTGAGAGAGATGATGTTTCTCATTATAGTATCCGAGTTTTAAAAGTGGTTTCCGATCCTGTTAAAAAAAGATGAAGAGAGGGACGTGCACCTTGCTTGCTTTATAGTGTGTTTTAATGTCGCTCTCTGTTTAGTCACACAACTTTCGTCTGTTTGCCTTTTAGCCAGAATACAAGATTGCTGACCCCATCTGTACATATGTATTTTCATTACTTGTGGCTTTCACAACATTTCGCATCATATGGGACACAGTAGTGATAATACTGGAAGGTAAGCACTCATTAACGCCCCACTGTGGATTTAGCCCTCCCTAGTGGAGATCAAATCACGGGATTGCTCTGGACAGGAGCCATGTCTTTCCTTTTCCTGATACTCTCTTGTACATAGTCAACAAGAAGCGGTGCCATCTGTGGGTCATGCGCCTGACCCTTACAGTAGGTAAAGCAGACAGTTGAGTGAACTGACATTTACAAATAAGAAAATGTTTGCCGGTCAGTGTCATGTCACTAATAAACTGTAGTTAGGATAAGAGTGCACCTTTGGATTCTTAATGCAGTTGTGGTTTATTGAATTCCTTCATCTCATTTAATTTGTGACTTTGTTGTATTTTGGACATCTTGTCTTACTGAAAGCATGTCTAGGCATGAAGAAAAAAGTTCTCAGCAATAACTTGTCATTATCAAATGTTTTTAAGCTGGGCATAGTGGCACATGCCTGTAATCCCAGCACTCACAACCCAGAGGAAAGTGGATCTCTGTGAGTTCAAGGTCAACCTGATCTACACAGGGGGAAGTCCAGGCTAGCCAGGGATACATAGTGACACCATGTTGAAAAGAATTTTTATATCCTAACTATTAAGGTTAAGCCAATGTTCCAACTTTACTGCCACTCCATTTAGTGAGGAGTAAAAGTGTGTTAAAAGTATGTATTCATCTCATGTATATTTCCTGTTTTCATAGAATGGCTATAATTATATCAAAGTACAAACATAGCTTGACCAATCCATAGAAACTGAATTTGGCAAAAACCATTTGTTTTCTTTAACTGTAATATAAAACTTTTCCTACCAAAGTAAACTTACAAACTATGTGTTCCAAACTAATAGGTGTACCAAGCCATTTGAATGTAGATTATATCAAAGAGTCATTGATGAAAATAGAAGATGTATATTCTGTGGAAGATTTGAATATCTGGTCTCTCACTTCGGGAAAATCCACTGCCATAGTTCACATGCAGCTAAGTATGTTGCTGATGGGGTTCACGGGGTCTGTTTTTGGAGCCAACATTGAGTTTTTCATATGTATGAAGACTTCTCTGATTAAAAGACCTAAGGGAGGGATGAGGCTCTTCAAAGATACATTGCAGGTCCAGAGGATAACGGGGCTGGGACGATAGCTCAGTGTAGAGCATTTGCCCTACCATGCATGAGGCCCCATGTTCAATTCCCAGAACGCCAAATAAACAAATAACATTTAATTTTTTGTACTTCTTGAGAGGAGATATTACAAACTGATATCTACCTGCATTTTAAAGACATATACTTCTGCTGTGCTGTCTATTAGATAATAAAAACAAGACTCTTGTTTAAATCATTTCAGAGATTGATGGCTTTTTAAAATCAAAATAATATGTGCATTTGATTCTTTCTTAAGGAGCCTAAGGTCCTTAAACAAGAGGCTTTTATCCAGCATTCTCTCTACTGAGTGTGGAAAGACTGAAGTCATGAGAAGTCATTCTGGGCTTATGAACTGCTGCTTAGCGAGGGGGAGTCAGACTGATGAGCATGTGATTGCAGTGTACTGTTGGTTCTTTCTGAATCTCGTTTACTAATGTGTAGCAGTGTACAATAGATAATGCGATATTTTCTTGATATTGCAGTTCCTGGAAGTTCATCTAAATGGGAAGAAGTACAGTCCAAAGCTAAGCATTTATTACTGAACACATTTGGCATGTATAAATGCACTATTCAGCTCCAGAGTTACAGACAAGAAGTGAACAGAACTTGTGCAAATTGTCAGAGTTCCAGTACCTGAGTCTGTGTAGTTGGGGTCGACAGCCTTATTTATCCTGAAGTCACAGACTTGAGAGCAATAAATGCAAACCTAATGGAGTCCCTGACAGCTGTGTCCATGTCAAGTACCAGTCTCTCAAAAACAGTCACTCGGGTCTGACTGATAATTGCATGATTTTCAGATGAAGTTTCCAAAGTACTGTTTACAGAGTGAGCTGTAACTCTGCAGATACCTCATAGAAGACAATCCAAGACCATACTTCACTAATTTGACAGAATACACAAGACGTACAGGAAGACTCGGAATTCAGTATTTGCATCTAAAACTACTTTTTACAGGCCTTTTATATGAAGTCAGTGCTAGCAAACTCAGTGTTGAATCATTTGGGATTTTTGTCTCTGTGTAATCTTGGCATCTAGTTTCTGGAATTGTGTTCTCTTTTTATAAAAATCAGCCCTCAACAGATTTCAGAAAGTAATAATATCCAGAAAATGGAATAAGCATGTATTCCTAAGTATTTCAGAACTGTTTTATTTCACAGATAATTCTTAATATTATTATTAGAGTCATACTTTATAAGCAAATTTTCCAGATGTTACTGGGTTTTGAATCTCAATGTTTTGATTATTTGTAATCTTATCAGAAATAATGTGGTCACTGTCATTAAATTATTTAGGAAATTTTTACTATAACTCTGAATGGCAGAGATTAGATTTAACCTCAGTTACTTTGCCATGTGGTGATCTAAAACAGAGGAGCAAGCAGTGGGGTGTGAGGTTTGGATTTCTGTCCTCCCTGAAGATCACTTCTGTGCTTTCTGTAGCGTTGTCTAAGGACAGTAGGAGACAACAAAGCTTCAACAGTTCTCCACGTCCTTTGAAGAAGTGCCAACAGTTGTTAGTCATCATTTACTTGGTACCCTGTCCTCATGTGTACACCATGATCCCTATGCATCTTTCAGTGACCTAGAGAGTACCTGAGTTTATTAATGCCTGCCATGCAGAGTACCCTGCTACTCCAGAGAGAATTCCTGTTTATGATATGGGTTGGGGGTTCTCCATGCATTACAGAAACCCCCAAAGTACAATCTTGAAGTTTTGCAACAATGCTATAGCAGAAAGATGGAGAGGGGTTGGCGGAGAAAGTGCTTTGAGAAAACGAAGGGTAAAGGGTTTTGTTTTTAACCATGTATGTGCACAAAAGAACTGAAGTAAGGATGGACATTCAAGCTATGTCTAGGGGAGCAGCATAAATATTTCCAAGCTTAAGGGCACATAATTGGCAGAAGAGACAGTCATGAATATTCATATTTCATTTCCAACAGTTGTTTTGAGATAATCTCTCTTCAGCATAGACCCTTTATATGGCTCTTGGCTCCTCAGAGAATCAGAGTGGAGTAACAATGTCCCAACACGTTGTGAATTGAAATCCTAGAAACCCAAATGATGTGTAAATGAAGAGAGGGAATAGGTGTTATCTTCTTACTACAGACTTTCCCTATGTGTAAAGCTAAAATAAGGAAATCTGGATTTACCCATAAGGTTGTTGGGTAATCAAAAAAACAGCTGATGTTACCTAATAAAACCCAGTAGTATTTGTTGAATTCAAAGTTTGCTTTGGAAAAAAAGAATTAAATTTACTTTGTTGACTTATTATTGTGAGTCCATTTAAAATTATCAATGTTTGAATTTCAAAATTTTTAGAATATAAACTAAATATAACAATGATAACCATATGAGTAAGTGACAGGCATTTAAGTGGCTGCCTGAGCATTTGTGGCCTTTAGGTATCTAGGACAGAAAGGGAAAATGTATATTTTATACTTAACGTTTTCCCATGTCAGTTGAGTTTATTTCTTGTAAGCATCCTTTATCACAATGTGGGCATATCTAGATTTTCTTTTTTTCTTTTCTTTTCTTTTCTTTTTTTTTTTTTTTTTTTTGGTTTTTCAAGACAGGGTTTCTCTGTGTAGCTTTGCGCCTTTCCTGGAACTCACTCTGTAGTCCATATCTAGATTTTCTTATTGACTTATTCTTTAAGTTATTTGATAAAACAGCCTAAAAATCAATTTGAATATTGAAAAGGGTTTTATAAAATACAGAAACACTGAAAACTTTTGCAAATCTTAACTATCATATTCTGCTTAAAGTGGGGTGTACCTGCGGTTTCTGTGCTTTATTTTGCAGCAAGAGCTAGACTTTGTCCTCTACTGGACCCACCAGACAGAGAACTGATAGATTTTACTTTTTAACTTGTCAGAACCTGCAGAGGAGGACATTAACTCCGCAGTTGCTCCAGGGACTACACAGCTGTGGGGTTTGGTCTGCCCTTCACCTGCTGAGCCCAGTGTACAGTGGCACAACTCAGCTGAGCTGGCCGAGCTCTTTGCTCTGTGAAAAGCGGGGTCTGAATCGGAGAGCTGCAGTGCTAGTTTTGCACGGGGAAACATCACAACATAAAAACTTGGCAATTCTCCACTGCAGTCCATTCTAACAGATATTTGCAGACAGCCAGTTACTGCAGAAATTAACCTGTGTTTCACAGCTCTGGCCCACTGCAGTCTTTTGTTTTAGGAAGACTTTATCTGACTACTGATCTTGCTACCTTAACAAGCGTAACAAGAATGCAGTGAATAAAACATACTTGATAGTCAGAACCTGAAGCTATTGTAATTCTTACATACAGCTGTGTTACAGGTCTGTGTTACAGGTGATGTGATCAGAGATTTTCACAGCTCCCATCGGCATTGTTTGCCAGATCACTGGATTTCTTAGTTTGTTGTGTTCCTTTTCAGTTTGGGGTAGGGGTTTTATTTCTTCTCTCTGAAATGTTTCCTGATTATACAACTCTCAGTGTCCTGTTTCTTAAGCCCAGGTGGCCCACCTGTCAGTATTTGTCTTTAGGCAATCCTTCCCAGAGTGGACACAGTCAAGATCAGATAGATACACAGCTTTTCTCTCATTTTTCAGAGAGAGCTTTCAGGCAATACTTAGAAATATCTTTCCAGGTGAGAAAGGTTTTTAAAACAGCAGATCATCCCCTGCCCAGGTTTCTGCACCCTGAACTTAGTAGAGCCTATGTGACAGAAGTAGACTGAGCAGCCACTGTGAAGGGCTTTGGGTTTCTCAAGATGCCAGTCAGCCCTGTTGGAGATTTTGATCCTAAAGCACATACTTCAGCTACATTTGGCTTTATGTATTTATGATCATTGGTTCATCATCATAAGATGTTCTTACAGAATCTGAACCCATTTGAAGTACAGTTATAGGCATTTTTTGCTGTTGACTACCCTGTATGTAGAGTTACAAAATGTATCCCTACATACAAGATCAGTTCATCCGGTTCAGTTCATCTTTGGACCATGCTTAGTTTTAAATGAACAGTAACATCTCACTAGATACTGTGCTGAGGGGAAGCAAGTCTGACTTCCGAGTGGTTGGCCTAACATCTCTGTAGCCAGAGCATCAAATTGTAACTCCAACTCCAGGGCTGTCTGATGGATCCTGCAGGCCAGGGTTTCAGATTTTATTTTACAGTTAGATATGTTGTTTGTGATGTTAGTGGGAGCATGCAAACTGGAAAGAAGAAATTGTGGGAAATCCTCAGTATGTGTCTCCATTTAGGCAAGCCAATCATTTCGTTCTTGGTTACAAAAGGTTTGTTGGGAACCAACAGTCATTTTCTGGTTTTTGTTAAGATTGGTAAATGTTTTTGGAGACTTTGACAGATAAATCCATGACAGTGTCAATTTAAATAGTGCCATCAAGAATATCCTGAAATAAATGCAGCACAACTTTGAAATGTGCCAGTATGTCCCTTTTCTACCTGGAAGATACCTTGTATTTGGAAAGTATCTGCCTCTCTAAATAAATATGTGATTAAATAAGCCATATCACGGTTTAAGAAATTGTATATACTTTACTTAACCCTCCTCCAAAAACCAAGTATTTTGCATATGACTGATTTTAGAAAGATTTTGAAGCTGGGGTTTACTGTGTAATGAAGATCAGATTCTTTGTATATGTACTGTATTTGCCATTTTCAAATGAAATTTCCTATATGATTATTAAATAAAGTGTTGTTTTGCCTTGTGGTTTATTAAAAACAAAATGTACAGTGTCCTAAATTTTTGCTATTTTCATTGATTAATAGTAGAAGACCTTAAAACATAACTGTCTAACTTTGTAGTCTCAAACTGCAATGCTCTCTTAAGTGTTTAAGAAATAAACCTTCTTTTAAAAATTGCCTAGACAGGATGAGATATTAAAAGAACCTTTTTCTCTTGGTGTCAATCACTTATAATGCTCCTCCATTAACAGAAACCTGCAAAAGGAACAGACGCTAGCATGAAAATCAGACTGAGGAGAACAGCCTAGCCACTCCAGTGTTCTGGGCCAGTGATAAAACCCCTCCCTGGCCAGGTCTTGCCTGCGGCCATTTTTGTTTGACCCAAGAGCTAAAAGTGGGTTTTGCGTCTCTAAATGGTTTTAATCAGTGGAATATTTCATGATGTGAAGATTATGTGAACTCTAAGTTCCAGTGGCCATCGTGTGCCTGGAAAAATGTGTACGATCCAGCTCCATAGCCACGACTGCTCTCGTGCTGCTGCGGCGGCGGCAGTGTTGAGTAGCTGTGATCAACACGAAACTTTTACCATGGGGACTTTGTAGCATGTTTGCCATGGCCCTGGTGTCGATTGCTGTACTTTTGCAAGGCTGCAACAGCATGCATGATTTGAGACTCCCACTTGGAAGTTTATGTATCTGGTAAAGGTGAAGTATCTTTGACCACCAGGTCTTTCCTTGGCTTTTTTCTTTATTCCCTTTTGGGTCTGGGGCAGAAATAATCCAAATAGCAAGATTTCCCATCTTAGTGTTCCAAATCTCCATGAGAGCAGTCTGCACAGCACATGCTCACCGCTGCCGTGGAAGTGTGCCTTCAACTAAAAGATGACACTTGCAGTTCTCACTTGTTATAACCAAAACTGAGGAAAATGCAGTAAGACTACAATAATGGGAAGTCTACAGCCTTGTGACTATAACCCACAGGCATCATATTTAAGATTATGACTTTTAGAAATCTACAAAAGATACAATCTTTTGAGCAGCATCCTGGTTTAACAGACTTCATGTGACGTTTACAGAAAATTACAAAGTGCAGAGTTTGGTCTGTGGGTATTGCACAAGAAACACCAAGATGATACTTCTGGGTTACCAAATAGCTCCACGTGTCCTGTCCTGGCAGACATGGTTTTCAAACATTGGTTCCGGCTTCATTTTCAAATTCCTTTGGTTTTACTTGCCAGTTTCTGCACATTGGTTTGGGGGGAGGGTTGATTTGATTTTTGTAATTTTTCATTTTAACAAACCTGATGAGATAGAGAAAATGAAGGCGGGGTAAGTGCTCAGTGGCAAAACACTTGCCTACCTTCCCCAAAGCGTGGGTTCAAATCCCAGTACCACAAGACAAAAAAATAAAAATGTATGTGGGTTGGTTTTTCCCAAAATATATTGAGCTATTTCTTTGTAAGAGTAGGTTTCTTTTTAAACTAGAAAAATGCTAAAGACCTTATGAGAGTAAGGTCTAGCTAGCTTTAAAGGAAAACGACCTTGCCCCCTCAACTTCCCCAGGGGGCCCCACCCTTTCCTACCACCTACTTCCATTTCTACCCAGAGGAAACCTACTAACTACCTAAAAGATGGCAGGGATGCTTGTCTCCAAACAGTAATGGCCAACTATAACCTCATTCAGGGTATGAAGAAGGACCTGGGGGAAGACACAGTGTATTTCCTGGCCATCTACTCACTTATCTGTTGTAGGTAGGCACCTGTGCCAGCTAAAGGGACAATTCTTGTTCCTTTGGGCTCTTAATCAGTTACAGCCTGCATTCGTTATTATCAGAGCACAAGTCCTTTCCATTCTCCCTTTGCTTCTTTGCTGTGGGATGGTCTTTCTGTATGCTGTGAATCCGTGTTGCTACCATTGGTTAATAAAGAAGCTGCCTTGGCCTATGGCAAGACAAGTTATAGCCAGGTGGAAAATCCAAGCAAAGATACAGGGAGAAGAAAGGAGGAGTCAGGGGAGACGCTGTGGGCCACTGGGGGAGCAAGATGTAATGCAGCATAGGTGAAGCCACGACATGGTGATACATAGATTAATAGAAATGGGTTAATTTTTAATATAAGATAAAAGCGCTAGTTAGCAATTAGCCTGAGCCATAGACCAAACAGTTTGTAATTAATATAAGCCTCTGTGTGTTCATTTGGGACCTGCAGGACACAGGAAAACTTCCAGCTATACCTCTTTGTGTGAATATATTTTAGAAGGACTAGGATAACTTTAAAACCCTAACACAAAGTATTACATAACTTCCAGTGTGTTGGCATGGGTGTATATTTGGCTCTAGAAGCACTTCTCATCTCTAAGATGCCATGATACTGGAATTACGGCATCTCAAAGGGCTAGCACACTAGTATATGGGAACTATTTGCAAACGTCTTCCATTTCAAGATCCTTTAAAGACCACCTTCCTGCCACCAAGCATGGTGTGGGATAGGGCACAGAATTGCTATGGGCTGTTAAGTTAAACAGGAAATAGTGTTATACATGGGGACATCTTGGACCATAATCTACCTCCCAACAGATAGAAGGTTATACTTGTCTTCCACTGAAGAATGACTTCAGAACCTGACCCACAGGAGAAAGTCCATTCTCGGTAAACACACAAAATCCTGATCTGGTCACCACTTAGCTAACCACCCCACTGCTACACCCCCACTGCCACTGTCCTGCCGCCTCCGTGTCAGCCGTGCCAAACCACAACCAGCTTTGGCTAACCTGAGGAATATATCATTGCTTGTATTTGTTCATCTTTACACACTTGAGAAGCTGTGCTATGTGCCACATGCTATCTTAAGTTAGTCCCCAGGATGGTGCCGTGAAGAATATTGTAATCCCTATCAGGAGAGGATAGATGACTTCCTATCCTATAGGTAGAGCTGGAAAGCAGGAGTGGGTCACACACAACAAACATATGCAACTAGTAAGATGTAACTCGAAAGGGATCCAGTGTTGACTAATGTAGTTAAAAATCACAACCAAGTTTTGGGTGACATACAAACGTAATTGTTTTAATGGTTTAGGAGCACTCTCCAAAGTTGCCTGCATGTTTGGATGATGATGGTGATTGATGATTGATTGGATGATGATGATGATGATGATGATGATGATGATGATGATATAGCCAGAGTTTGCTGTGTTAAGTCATTGGGGGAGGGGGAGCACCAGACTAGTATCAAATAAAGGTCCCACTGTGTTCTTGTCACTGTGTCTTCTTCTCTTCAGCCCTTACAACGATAACTCTAAGGCTTCTCCTGACCTTTGCTCTCTAACTGACCTCTGCTTTGCCACTGGGGTATTGTATCCTCACTTGATCTGGTCTTTGATAGGAGGAAGTAATTGCAGATTACAAGGAAACATTCCTTGGCCCACAGTGGTCATAGCAGTACTCCACACCTCAGAGAAGGCTATACAAAGCAGAAAGGACTGGACCCACACCATAGATCATCACCAAGACAGGATGGAAATGAACAGCTCAGAAATGCTACATGGAGCACCAGAAACAACAGTTTACATCTGCAAAGTCACAGAGCTGTGCAGGAAGTCAGAAGTCGAGGTTCAAGTTGATCTCATCTCAGTTGGTGAGTGGATAAGACACAGTTGATAATAGAGTTAGTTATAAGGTTGCCCTAAACCACACGCATATTTTTGTTGTGAGCTCACACAGTGACAGCCTCACTCAAAACAACCTGGCTGTGCTCCATTTTGACTCCCCCTCAGCAGTGAGACTTGAGCAAAATCTCTGACTTCTCCATGCTCCAGTTTCTTCACCCATCAAATAGGGTTAGGGTTACCTGACTCTTCCTCCTACTACAGCTGCAGCCCGCCTGCAGGAGGCCCACCTCTCACCATACCTGCCCCCTACTTCTTGGTGCAGACCCAAGGGTTCCCCTAGCTATTTCCCACAGTCCTTCTCGGCCTTTCCTTTTAGCCCATATCCATTCCTTTGTGTCAGCTGCTGATCTGCAGAAACATGTTCTCCCAGGGACCCCAGGGGCCACACTGAGCTGGGATACAGGTAGGTTTTTACTATCGTTCCTGTCCTCAATTCCAGTCTCTCCTGAATTACCACCCAGCAGAAGCCCTCCCTCCCCACTTACTTCCACTGCCTGGGGACTCTGACTCTTAGCGAAGACCTCAGTGGTCAGCCTCACCAACAGATTGAAATGCATGGAAGAGAGAACTTCAGGTCTTAAAGACAAAGTAGAAGAAATGGTTAACTCAGTCAAAGAAAACAATAAATCTAAAAAAAAAACAAAACCTAGATATAAAACTTTCAGGAAATTTGGGATATCATGAAAAGACCAAACCTACAAATAGTAGGGATAGAGGAAGGAAAAGAAGCCCAATTCAAAGGCACAGAAAATATTTTTAACAAAATCATAGAAGAAAATTTCCCCACTCTGAAGGAGGTCCCTATCAGGTTCAGAAGCATACAGAACACTAAATAGACAGGACCAGAAAAGATATTCCCTACAACACATAATAATCAAAATACTAAATGTAAAAAACAAAGTATATTAAAAGTTCATTGGGAAAAGATCAGGTCACATATAAAGGCAGGCACATTAGAATAACGTCTGACTTTTTAATGGGATCTCTGAAAGCCAGAGGGCCATGATAGATGTTCTACAAACTCAGACCACAGATGCCAGCCCAGACTACTATACTCAGCAAAACTATCAATCATAACCAACAAAAGATCCATGATAAAACCAAACTCAAGCAGTTTCAATTTACCAATCCAGCTCTAGAAGGCACTAAAAGAAAACTTCAGTCTGAAGAAGCTAAACACATCCAAGAAGACACAAGCAGCAAATCAAAAGAGGGAGATGAAGCCCACAACATAACAAAAAGTAACAGAAATTAAAACTGTTTATTGATAATCCTCATATTAATTCCCTAATAAAAAGACACAGACTAACATATTGCATGTCCACTCTCTCATACCTATTTGATATAGTACTTAATGTCTTGGCTAGAGCAATAAGACAAGTGAAGGAGATAAAGGTGATATAAATAGTTCATCAAGAAGTCAGAAGATCTTTATTTTCAGATGGTATAATTTGATACACAAAAGATCCTTAAAGTTTCCACCAGAAAAGTCTACAACTGAAGTATTTTCAGCCAAGAGGCAGGATTACAAAATTTGCAGGAATCCTATAAACAAATGACAAACACACTGAGAAAGAACTCAGGAAAACAGTGCCTTTCACGGTAGCCTCAAAAATTATTCTCAGAGCCGGGCGTTGGTGGCGCACGCCTTTAATCCCAGCACTCGGGAGGCAGAGGCAGGCGGATCTCTGTGAGTTCGAGGCCAGCCTGGGCTACCAAGTGAGCTCCAGGAAAGGCGCAAAGCTACACAGAGAAACCCTGTCTCGAAAAACCAAAAAAAAAAAAAAAATATTTTCAGATAATTCTAACCAGGCACGTGAGAGATTTGCATAATAAAAACTTTAAGACACTGAAGAAATAAGTTGAAGGGAACAGCAAAAGATGGAAAGATCTCCCGTGTTCTTGGATTGGTAGGATTAATACTGTGAAGATGGCCACTCTACCAAAAGCAATCTACTGTTCAATGCAAGTCCTATCCAAATTTCATCACAATTCACAGAAAATGAAAATACAATCTTCAGCTTCATATGAAAACACACAAAAGCCCAGGATAGATTTAAAAAACAACAAAAACAATACTGAACAATAAAAGATCTGCTGGACGTGCCACCATCCTAGACCTCAAGTTGTTCTACAGAGCTCTAGTAATAAACTCAGTCCTAACGGGATTTTTCATGAAGCCCCTCTCCTCAGGGCTCAGGGATCTGTGTGGAAGAGGCAGAAAGACTGTAAGAGCCAGAGGTGGTGGATGACTCCAAGGAAACAGTGTCTTCCAGACCCTTCAGGACTGATGCACAAAAGAACTCACAGAGACTGTGGCAGCGTGCATAAGACCCGCACAGAACTGGAGTTACAGATGGTTGTGAGCTGCTGTGTGAGTGCTGGAAATTGAACCCAGGTCCTCTAGAAAAGCAGTTAGTGCTCTTCACCACTGAGCCATCTCTCCAGCCCCTACGTGGAAGTTTGCAAAATCCCTAATGATCCTGCCCATGGCCATCAATATCTAACCTTTTTCTTACAATGTATCCACTGTTTCATGAAAACACTCCAAACTGATCATCTCCCAATACACAGAACCGAGTTTGTGTACTGGGGGTCTGTGTGGTTATGCTACAGCCGTGAGATCTTTATGGCTGTTTTCCGTGTCTCTATTTCAGGATATTTTCTCAAAACACCCCACACTGTTGTATAGGTAAATACAATAAGTGCTTACTGTTAATAGCCAACAGTTATTACCCTTAGAGCACGTGATCGTCTCTCCATCTGAGCCCAGTGTTGACAATGAGCTGGTTCATGACAGTTCTAGCATTCATGACATGTGTGCTTTCATACAAACCTCTAAAAGATTCATTAATAAGGTGATCACTTTTATCTTGAAACTGAGTAATCGCTCACACCACTCTCAAAGTTTTGATGATTTTAAAACTCATTAATCTCTATTCTCACTAGTAAAATATCAGCTGTGTATATTTGAACTCACTGGATTAATAAGATGAAGCTTAACCTCAGCTGTAGTAGGTTACCTTATTGAACATGTTATTTGTTTGTTGTTTGTTTATTTATTTATTTACTTACTTACTTACTTACTTACTTATTTGCAGGGCCTCAGTCTGACCTGGCTGTTTAGAAATATAATAAAATATAATAAAATGTGTAGCACTGTGTATGCTTAGAAGTGTTCCTAAAAGCTTTTTAGACAGTAACTCAATGTAATTCTACCGAACATCCTGATGATTCATTACCCCAGCTGCACACTTGTGGCAACTGAGGCAGAGAAAGGCAGTGTAAACTCACTCCGGTTAGCTGATAAGCACAGAGCTGAGCTTCTGTTCCAGACAGTCTGACTCCAGCTTCCCCGCTCTCAGCCTTTATGACCGTACTAGAGCTGAGACCGACCTTATCCTTCATCTAGTGCAGTCCCAACTTGTGCTCTCTAAGGGTCATTTGTGCTCTCTAAGGGGCTGCCCCAGGCAGCGGTAAGAACCTGCCTGCTTGGGCAGCTGTGTGGGTTGGGGCAGATGAGAGGGAGGAGGTGCCCAGCAGGATCAGGCTTGCTTTATCAATAGTTGCCTAACTGAATGTAGAACTGCTAGAGCCTAGCCGATGCTTTTTGTAAACAAAAGCCCTGAAGGAGCCGTGCTTTTCTCGGACACTTGGTAAGATACTGGAGAGAAAGCCCTAGTATGAGGTGGGTTTGGATCCAGCCTACAGCCAGTTCAATTTCAAGCCTGCTTGTTTCATACAGGCAAATTGGCATAAGTCTAAACCTATGTCCATTTTCAGCTATACAAGAGAGTAAGGTCATGCCTCATGTGGAGCCTTAGCGGTGAAGAAAAGTATCACTCATAAATTCTAGGGTGGTCCTTAGTACCAAATGATCTCCTTCTCTGTCCTCACTCTGACTGAGAGATTGTACATGTCCCTACAGACACCTCTAGGGAATTTAGTTTAATCCAAGTAGATTCTCTCCTCAGGGATTAATTTGAAAAGGGAAAGTATATATGTGTCTTGGTTAGGGTTACTATTGCTGTGACGAGACACCATGACCAAAAGTAGCTTGAGGAGGAAAGCATTCATTCGGCCTACACACCCCAAGTCCCAGTCCATCGAACTCAAGGGTGCAACTGGGCTGACAAACCGTCGGGATGTTTGGTAGAATTACATGGAAGCCAAAGCAGGAACCCAAACTTTGTAACAGCCTGGAGACAAGAGCTGATGCAGAGCCCATGGAGGGGTGCTGCTTACTGACTTGCTCCTCATGGCTTGCTCAACCTACTTTCTTTCTTTTTTTTTTTTTTTTTTTTTTTTTTGGTTTTTTAAGACAGGGTTTCTCTGTGTAGCTTTGCACCTTTCCTGGAACTCACTTGGTAGCCCAGGCTGGCCTCGAACTCACAGAGATCCACCTGGCTCTGCCTCCCGAGTGCTGGGATTCAACCTACTTTCTTATAGCATTCAGGACCACCAGCCCAGAGGTGACACCACCCACAATGGGCTGGGCCCTCCCCCAATCAATCACTGATTAAGAAAATGTCCTACAGGCTTGCCTACAGCCTGATCTTAAGGAGACATTTTCTCAGTTGAGGTCCCCTTCTCTCAGATGACTCTAGCCTGTGTCAAGTTGGCACAAAAAGAGGCTGCAGGGGATTTTACGACAGTTCATTTTATCTGTATCGGCTTCTGGGCAAGGGAGAACTAGCTGAGTTTAAAACCCATTCGGTGGGTGTGACCTGGACCTGTGCTTTCACTGGTGAAGTGGGAATCATTGCCTGGCTTGTAGGAGTCTCATGAGAACTAAATGAAGTCGTGCATTCCAGACCCCTGGCAGAAGCTGCGTATTTCACAACTGTCGCTGCATTTTGGTTTCCGTAATACCCCTGGTCTCTGTCCTTACAGACTCTCCACAAACAGGCTCCCAAGTCTCTAACTTAAACATACATGTAGGATGCAGGATGGCCTTCATAAGTGAGTCACTCATAATCATCCTAGCCCAGAGTATTCCCTCAGCTCAGAAATTATACCCTATGACAGCCCCCTACTCTCATCAAAAGCCCGTCATTGCCTTTGAGGAATGTGTCCTGGGGCAAGATGGAATCATGCGTAGAAGGACCTAACGTTTTTAAGAAGTCTCTCAGTTCAGTACACCCACACCCAGAAGTCATAGCCTGAAAATAGTTTCTCTCTAGGGAGAGCACTTACTAGAGACATCTATATCCCGTCACTGTGTGGCAGAATGTGAACTCTGAGTGCACAGAGCTCTGTTCAGCCACGTCTCCTGCACTGGGCTGTCACCATGTCCCATCTGGAACAATTCCTACTAACACAGCTGTGCCCTCATCCTCCCTCACCAACAACTGCACCCCCTCCTCCACCCCCACCCATGAACCTGATTTGTGCAGGTCACCTCAGTCCGCCGCCCAAGCCCACCCACCTGCCTAAACTACACTACTTCATAGTCACACTGGGTCCTTCCTCCTATTTCTTGGCAGACTTCAGCAACAAATATGTGCTGTGGGATAATCTTCTTGTACGCTATGAAGATGTGTCTTTGCCAAGATGCATTCTGATTGGTTTAATAATTATATTAGCTGTACGGCTAATAGTTAGGCAGGAGAGGATAGGTGGGATTTCCAAGGAAAGAAAGGAATGGGCATGAATAAAGGCGCGTGGGAGATGCTAGCAATGTGGACCAAATCGGACATATAGAATAGAGGAGAGGTTAAAAAAAAAAAGCCACGTGTCAGAATGTAGATTAAAGAATATGGGTTAATTAAGTTATAAGAGCTAGCTGGGGACAAGCCTACGCTAAAGACCAAACTTTCAAAATTAATAAGAAGTCTCCATGTTGTAATTTGTGAGCTGGAAATGCCAAACGAAGTCAAACTACAAACATAGCCTCCAGAGTCCATTTGGCTACAAGCCCCTTAAGAACAAGGTCCATGCTTCAGCACAGTGACTCCATCTTTGCTCAAGAGTAAAGTCAATGAATTCAGATTTTAGACGAGCGTGGAAGTTTCTCCCTGGCACCGACCCCCTGGGGTAGTGAGTGCACTCTAGAACTCTGTGACCTGATATGATGGCTACTGGCCACCTTTTGCTGTTAAACTACAGTTAATTAAGATTAAATTTTACTGTAGGATCCAACCATTCCATTCTTAGGTATGCAACCCAGGAAAATGAAACCATATGCCTATAAAACACCAATAGAATGATTGTTAATAGCAGTGTTTTTCCCACAACATCTAAAATTTGGGGTTGAAAACATTAATTCACAGATGAATGGAAAAATAAACAGTAGCATTTTAATGGGATAGAATACAACTGAGTGACTTTAAAAAGCCCATACAATTATTGGTACAAAAACCTCAAAATAACGACACTGAGCAAAAGCAGCAAAGGAAAGGAGCAGCTACTGGGGGATTCCATTCATGTACAGCTCTGTAAGTTCAGTCTAAGCTGTTGTGACAGGAAGGAGGTGGGCTGCTGGCTTGTAGTAAACGAGGGCAGGGTCCTCAAAGATGCAGGAGAAGAATACATCCGGGGTCATGGGGTCACTGTCTTGAGTGTAATCGTGGTTTCATCAGGATATTCACATACCAAAGCATATCATATTGCTCCCTTCAAATGTGTGCAGGGTATCGGAGGCTAATTATGCCTTGAGTGAAAAGGAATAAAAATTCCAGTGAATTTAAATTCTCTCCCTATATCTTCACATCTCGAGAGCTCCGGAGCCACATATGGCCAGAAGCTACCACGTTGACACAGGAAACACGTCTCTAGGTTCTCTCTTCTTCCCTCCTCTTCACACCTCTTCCCTCCCGTGTGCCACCTGATAAAAGAACAAAACAAGCCACGTGCCCTGAGTTCCCCTCTGGCCAGGCTAGTGCACCCTTCTCCAACCATTCAACCCTAATTTATCTGCCTTGATATATCGCTTAAAATATTCCCATGAGGTCACTAATTCACTAATGCCTTTTCCAACTGTCGATGCCCTTGGACATATTTTGGTTCTTGGTGTAGATTTTAATTTTCTTTATTTTAACACATGAAACTTCATATGATTCAAATATCAAGGCAATATGAAAACAAAACAAAACAAAACAAAACCCACAGCCAGCAGTATCTCACCCCCCCCCCAACTGCCTCTCTCCCGGAAGTAACTGCTTGTTTACTTTCTTGTGCGACTTCTTGTGTTTCCCCCTGTTTACTCCCTAAACACACAGGGAAGCTCACAAATCCACAGCCGCTCAGCTGTTTTAATGTCTGCACCCATGAACGTTATCTGTGATCTCCCCTACCATGGCCTCCAAAGCCTTCTTACGCTTGCTTCCCAAGTACCAATTGCATCTGCCCACCTGGACCTCGGTGGCCTGGCTCCTCCTGGAGACACCACACTGGCTCTGTGCCTAGGCTCTTTCCTGCTTCTCCACTCACCTCTCTGACCACTTACCTGTGAGAGAGCAAGACAAACTCCATTTTAAAGAAAAGTGCGTTTCTAGCAAAACTAAGATAAAAGCTGAACGGAGTTGCAGAGACATAAACACCGAGCTAAGACTCCGGTCAAGGCGACCCCCTTCCCCCAGGGTGGGTAGGCTGCTGGCCGAGAAATAGCTAAAACAAAGGCTTAATCCATCAAAGTCTCCAATAGGACTGGGGGAGTCTCCAAATGTATTTTGTCTTCTGTAGTTCTTCTCTTGGCTAAATGTTCCTGTTAACTGAAGTATGACCCTGAAACGCAAAGGCTTGTACCCCCTAGCTTGCAGTTTTTCCATTGAAAAACCCTTCACTCTGAGAGCTCAGGGCCGTCCTCCTTCACCTGGCTAGCCAGTGTGTTGGACGCGGACCAAGCCCGGGCTTTCTGTTATTAATAAACCCCTTTGTGTTAGCATCAGATATTGGCTCTGTGGTGGTCATGCTTGGGGGTCTCGAGACACAGGCACAACACCTGGAGCCTTTGACTCCTTCTGTTCCTTCAGTGTTGGGGTCCTCCAGGCCCTGTCCTTTCCTCCCATACGCTGTGCTCAGCCTGTGTGGTTTGCATGAGACACCCTCGAAGTCTCCCATGCTTGAATACTTGGTTCCCAGCTGTTTGGGAAGACTTAGAGGGTGTGGCATTTCTGAAGGAAGTATGTCACTGAGGCTGGGCTTTGAGGGTTCAAAGCTTGCTCCCCCTGTTTCCTGTTTGTGGTTCAAGATGTGAGCCCCCAGCTCTCAGCTTCCAGCTCCAGCTGCCACGCCTGCAGTCTCCACCCTGCCATCTTGGACTCTAACCCTCCGGAATGCTAAGCCCCAGGTAAACCCCTCCTGCCTTCTCTAAGCTGCTGCGGTCATGGTGTTTTAAGAAGGGAATTAACACAGCCTAGACGGTCAGTCCTTCCTGGGGAGATTTCCTAGGAAGCAGGAGCAGACAGCTGATGCTGTTTCCATTAAAAACACTCAGCTAGGAGTTGACATGGAGCCATCTGCATCCCTGGTGGCCCTGCCCAATTTCACAGGCACCAAAAACAAAACAAAACAAAACAAAACACAAAGGGAGACTTTTGGCACCCAGCTCACCTTCGGCTCTATGGGCATCCTCGCATCTTTGGGCACTCATATATCCCCAAGTTTGTGGGGAGCAAGGCCCTTGCATTTTGGCTAGCCTGAATTTTGAGAGCAACTAACAATAATCAAAAAGACACAAGATCCATGAGTATGGGAGGGAAGGAAGCCTGGTGAGATTGCTCAGGGAATAAAGGCATTTGCCACCAAACCCAAGGACCTACGTCCAATCCCCAGAACCCACATGATGGAAGAGAGAACAGACTCTTTCAAGATGT